>WTXV02053728.1:0-19715 GCA_009823435.2 Nymphicus hollandicus | reverse complement strand
TTAAATTATGACTATATAAATAATATTTGTTCGAGTAAGACCAATTCCTGAAGGACATCTTTATTTGAAAGGTTGAATGCGTTAAACAGTAAATACCTGTATAAAGTATGAAGTAAAAATAGAAATAACATTTTGTGATTTAGATAGAAGCAAAGGAAGTATATGCTCAGAGACAAAGTCTACTGAAAGATATTGAAGTCATAAGGACGAGAGAGGCAGAACTGAAGCAAAGAATTGAGGCATTTGAAGTGTAAGTTGCTGAAAGGCATATATAATGCTAAATGATGCTATTGTCCTTTTTCTGGAAAGCATGCTTCAAGATGTTGCTACTTCTGTGACACTGAAATAGATTATATATCCCAGAAGTTATGTTTTGCATTTTGAGCAGTATTATGTACTGTCTCTATTAGCACGGGTACCCCATAAAAAAAGATGGTTTGTGGTTTCTTTTCTATGCCACCTCATCCAACCAAACCAGTGCAGCATCACATTGGAGGCAATGAACCAGATGTTTGAAGTGCTTAAATTAAAAAAAAAAAAAAAAAAGCAACAACAAAACCAACGCAATATGGAACTGTAACATTCATGTAGCATATATATCATATTTTGCTTCTAAAAGAGCAAAATATCCTTCCTGGTTTTTTGGTTGATTGATCGGTTGTTTTTTTGTTGTGGGTTTTGTTTTTTTTTTTTTTTACTTAGTAACATAATTTTGCTTTGGTTAAATAAAAAAAATAAATAAACCATTTTAGACAGGTTTTCAATACTACTTAATGTCATTACTTTGTCATCTAGCTTTTATAACAAAATGAGTATCCCGCAAACAAAAACTTGGGGTTTTTAACAGCCCAGCAGAGGGTGCTGGTAGAATAGCATGCTCAGCACTATCTCCTCTGAATTTCTGGTGTGGGAAACTGAGCTAGGGTTAACCTGGGTTAGCTGCATAATTGATTGGTACTGGATTATAAATAGGGCAATTTAATTTCTGTCACACCTCCTTGTTCTTAATGAATTACAGTGACAGATCCTTATGATAATTTTAAATTGCTTCAGTGTTCCAAGCAAGCACATTACCCTTTGATGTCTGTAAATGTTATTAAAAAAACCCAAACCAAATCAAAACAAAAACCAAAACTAATTTTGTCTCTATAACTGGTCATTGTCTGCATATTTATGGATATTTCAGCTCTCAGAAACTTCAGGAAGAGAAAAATAAAGCTATTGACGATGCACTTCGACGTCGAGAGGTTGCTGTGAAGAACATAGAGGACACGTATGACCAAAAGCTTAAGACAGACCTCTTAAAGTAATTATTTCTTTTGTTTCTAATAGGACACATGCTCCTTCTTGTGAAAACAGAATAATAAATTCTATAGGGTATCTTTTGAAAAGTATAACAAAGCAAGGACTTTGAAAAAGGCAGTCCTTTTTGTTTTAATCAGCTTAAATTTTTTCTTAGCTTAGCTCTTTGCTATTAAAACAAAATGTTCTATCAGGTTCAGAAAAAGCTTGCTATAGGAAATAATTCTCTTTATTATAGACTATATTACGTTGCAGTTTAAATTCTGTGTTGCTGTCTGGGAAAGAGGTGTGACATTAGTTGCATGTTTAGACAGAAGGATTTGAAGCAGTATTAGTGACTTCGTTTAACCACACTTAAAACAACTGATCGTTTTACAAACGCAGAGAAGACATGGGAGGAAATTAGCATTAAAGAGATATTACAGGCTTCTTGGAAAAAGGATGAAAGGCACACTAGCCCACTGTACAGATAAATTGGCTCTTACCTTAACCCATCGCCACTTTTGGAGAGGGATTCTCTGGTATAGATCACCCTGTTTTATTGATTACCATCTGCTTGAACATGGTTTCAAACAATTTGCTTAGAAATGCTCTTTGAAAGCGTAAGACATCATCTGTGACTGCTTTTGAGGTGTTGCAGTGAGTATACCCTTCAGGTATTGGTGAAGTCTGTGCTAGAAATACCATGCCCAGGATTGTGCTCCCCAGTTCAAGAAAGTCATGTGGAAAGTGGAGATGGTCTACTAAAAGTCTGGCAGGATAATATTGGGACTATCAGATGGGACTTCTGAATTCATATGGCAGGGACTGTAAATTGTGTCTTGGGACGTGGGGAAAAAAAATTCCTGGGAGGATAGTGCAGCATTGGCACAGGTCATCAAGGGAGGTGATGGAATATACATTCTTTGAGATTTTTAAGACTTTGGTCGGAAGAGCCACAGGTGATCTGCTCTAGAGTTGGTGG
This sequence comes from Nymphicus hollandicus, assembly GCA_009823435.2. NCBI lineage: Eukaryota > Metazoa > Chordata > Aves > Psittaciformes > Cacatuidae > Nymphicus > Nymphicus hollandicus. Next base: position 17,449 of record WTXV02053728.1, on the reverse strand, counting down.
GAATCTTGCTTTTTGGCAGGTGGTTGAATTAGGTGATTGGCAGGGCCCTTTCCAACTGTTTCAGTGGGTCTGCAATAACTGATTTTGTCAATAAATAATTGTGATTGTAGCTTAGTCTTGGAAAACTGGAATTTACATAAATGCACACACGTGTGTACACACATACTTTGGGAATCACAGAATCACTAGGGTTGGAAGGTACCTCTGGAGATTGTCTACTCCAATCCCCCTGCCAAAGCAGGGCCACCTAGAGCAGGTTACACAGGAACATGTCCAGGCGTGTTTTTAATGTCTCCAGAGAGGGAGACTCCACAACCCCCCTGGGCAAACTGGAATGCATAATTATTTTTACTTCTAGATATCAGCTTGAATTAAAAGAAGAATACATAGCCAGAACCACTAAAGTTACTGAAGATGAGAAAAAAAATAAAGGTAACCATCTCTCTGAGATTAGTAAAGTAGCTGTTTTATCTCTAGATCTTTTACTAAGAGGTATCAAAACACTGTTGTTACTGAACAGTCTCGGTGTTCAGTAACAGTGGGATAACTGACAGAAAAACCATCAAAATAGATTTTGAAAACATGTAGCAGGTTCCTGTGGGAGGTCAGCAGTTCCTTACTGTTCAGAATGCAGTGGGAACTGTGAGCTGTTGCTTCACACAGAGGCTGCAAAGCATCGCTGCTTTTTCAGTTTCCCATCTCCTTCTGAAGTCCTACTAGCTCATTCATTTTCTAATTGAACTCTTGTACAGTCTGGTACCATACCCTTGAATGGTTGCCAGCTTCTACATTTATTGTGCACAAGATGTTTAATTGGAGCTTGAGGAAGAGAGCTGGGACAGATTACATGTTTAGACTTTTAATTTAGGGGCATGTGAAAGAAATAGTATATCATGTGCATATGAATTTGATTTACTTAATTCAAAAGTATATGTATGCATATGAATATATTCATACAGTGTGATTTACTTAATGTTGAAGGAGTGTGTATAACATAGTCATTTTTATGTCTTGAATTAAATTGAATGTTGGGCTTAGCAGCTTAAACTCTTTGCTGACACACTTTTTTTTACTGTAATGCTTTACTAATTTTAATTCAGCATTTGTAATCCTCCCTGCAGAGAAAGCTTTGCTTTTGCATGAAGAAGCCATTGCTGTTAATTCCAAAAAGGAAGAACTCAAGCAAGCTATATCACGCACAAAAGAGCTTGAGGTAACTGTAAACATGAATTTAAAGAAGCTGTATTATAGTTAGTGCATTTGAGCTATATTAAAAAAAGAAAAAAAGAAAATGTGAAATAAAAATAGTTAAGTAGTACAGCAGTTCATAAGCTTCTAAACTATTCTTTATCTGCAGCTGGATTTGGAGTCAGTGACGACCCAGGTTCTGTTGCTAAATAAACAGAATCAGTTGTTGACAGAAAAACTCAAAGAGTTGTCAGACTATCCTTTGCTGAAGGAGGAGAAATTGGAGCTCCAAGTGCAGAATAAACTCCTTAGGCAACAGTTGGATGAGACTCGCAGTGAAAACCAGCATCTTCGAGACAGTCAGTGTGACCGATTTAGTAATTTTCTTATGTTTCCCTACAAGTATTTGTTTAGAAATAGTTTTCATTACAATCCATTCTTTGTATTACGTTTACTAGTGGTTTGCAATAAACCCCAGCTAATGTTTGTGTAAAATGAAACAGTCCTTGATATTTAAGTGTATTTTCTTTAATATGCCTGTATAGTAGAAATCCTGAAATAAGTGTTGGCTATAATATGAAGAATATCTCTTTCACCCTTTCAAAAAAGCAGTGCAATATTTCTAACTGTAGCATTAGTATGGTTAATAGTAGCAAAAGAACATTGCATTGTTATTTTGAAGTGCTTGCCTGACTATAGTTATAAAATGCCAATTATTTTTAATGTGCATTTGAGATTATGGGAGGCTAGAGATGTATGTAAGGTAAGGATGTACATTTTTCTTCCAGAATAGGACAGTCTGGGTCTAGCTCTTAGATGACCACACCAACAAAACTTTCCATCCTTTGTAAAAGGAAAGATCCCTAAGTGTTTTATTCAAACAAAGCCTTGTTATGTTCCTAAAAACAAATCAGCTTGACATTTTGAAGGGGGTATCATGTAGAAAAGTACACACTTAACTGTTTTACAGCTGACTGTCTAGTATGTCTCTTTCTGGGTAGAGCTGTCCCAGCCCTCAGCAGAGCATCTGGCCTGCCAAGTGGAGCTGAGGAGAGTGGAACATTCTAAGAAGCTGGCACTGGATGAATTTGAAAGTTATAGGCGGAATTTGGAAAAGCAGCTACAAAGTGAGGTAAATTATTCTTTCTAAATAGTTTGAATTCTTTCTTCTTCCTGTCATCTTGTTCATCTTTATCTATGTACCTGTGCAGGCTGTTTATGTTTTGAGATTTTTTTATACTCTGTTTATTTTTATATAAGCAACTCTAAAGAAAACAAACCAACCACCACCAAAAAATGACCCCAAAAAACCCAACCAACCCAACATAACTGAAGTAAGTATTTTCAAGTCATTAAGTTGCCAGCACTGACTTTCAGTAGGATACTATGTGTATATGGTTTGACTTGAGTCGGAAAACATTTAGGAATTAGTATTCAGCCAGTTGAGATTACACTTTTTGTTTGAATTATGCTGGTTTTGTTTTTCCCTTGATCTCCTATAGGTTGAGCGTTGTGCCCAATTAAAGGCCCAACTGTTAGACTCCGAAACTACTGTCAGGAAGTTGAATGTGCAGGTTGAAGAACTGAAACTGCAAGTGAAACAAACACAGGCAGGTTTGTGTCTTACACCAGAGCAGTCCTTTATGATAAGTTCACTTACCTAACCAGTGTAAGAATTTCCAAAAGCCTAAAGAACTTGCAGTTACGTAGAACTAATACAACACCATTGAGCGGATTTCAAGTTTAAAATAAAAACCTATTTAAAAGTTCAATTTAAAAAGTACACTTACTACAAATGGAAAACATACATACAGGAAGAAGGAAAAACATTCCTCCCTGAATACTTGCATGTTTTTATTATTTGTTTTTCCTCAGCATAAAGGCATTAATGTTTGATGATAACATAATCACTGTTTTCCAGGAGGCAAGTTGTGCTTTAGTGCATTTTGATTCTTGAATTTTTGTAATAAGAATAACCAATTTGAAGTTGTATTGCATACCTTGCAAATTTAAATCAAACTTTTGAGCAGTTGTTGTCAAGGCTAATCACTTATGCAGCTCGTGTGGACATTAGAAAGAGAGAGGCAAAAGCCTAAATTGCCTGAAGCTATTCATTCTGCTGAAGAAATGCCAGTTCTGAAGATGCCTATGTCAAATTGCTAATATCAAGTATGACTATTACAATTTTGGGATGTATATTTACTTTTAAAATTCTGCAGTGATTGCACCATAGTTGGGTATATCCATACTTTATATTATTTGCTAGACCAACATGTAAATTTTCATATATGGTACAAGTATTGGTACCATTTGGAACTGGAAATTTGTTAGTGTCAAAATAGCAAGTATAATTTTTAATTAAATGTCTGAAGGTACTGAAGAGACTTTTATTTTGCATCAGGGTTAAGGATGTCATTGAAGAACCATTTATGTAGAATAAAACCAAAGCTGTTAATTTACTGAGAAAAATACAGCCAAATAGATTGGTCTTTTGAGCTTGCTGAAGTGTAAAAGTGCAAGCCAGGAAGCAGACAGCTCCAAAACCTTCCATTTAACTGACAGTTGTGGAAAAATAATTTAAAACACCCGCAAACAAACAAACTCAAAGCAAAATTATCTATTTACTGTGTTGGTTTTCTCCACTTTTTTTTTTTTTTTTTTTTTTTTTTTTAAATCTAACTAGAAGGAAACTGTTAAGACTTGTAGCCTGCCCTGTATCCCTCGCCCTTTAACAGCATGATTGGATATTATGTGTCCGAAGTGGTGACACTTAAATTTTTATTTTTCATTTAAGCATAATTTACGAAATAACATTGTAGAGTGCACACTTCGTGTAGTTTTACATGGAAGAATTATATATTCAAAATAATCAGTCATAATTTGCAGCTGTGCAGCTACATTAAAAATACATTTAAATCAACCCATTAAATTCTCAAAATTAAGCCAATTCCATGTAAAAATAATTTTGATCAAATTGGAATTTGAATGCCGTGTTTGACTTTTTCTATTTTGTTATCGTCTCCCTCTCTCACCGTTTACTGTCACTCACTTTCATTGCTATCATTTAGCTCTGGAAAATGAAGTGTATCGGAATCCAAAGCCTTCACTTGTTGATCGCTCTGTCCTTGACTTCACTGGTGACAGAGCTGTACCTCATGATATTTATGTGGATAGTACATTCCTGAAGAATCAGGTTATGACTGATGTCATGAAGGTAAATGCTGTGCCAAGAGTTGGCTATTGGCAGCAGCTACAGCCACACAGTGCTTCTCCGGATTCTGACTTGGAGTGTATGGCACAAACCTGGGCTAGAATAAAAGAACTAGAAAAAGAGGCAGAGTGTTTGGAAGAAGCCTACAGGAACTACCGACGCAGTGTCATGCAGGATGCAGCTGCAAGCAGAACACTGGGAAAAATGCAGTCTCCGTTACTTCTACAGTGTGCTACCAGTAGACCACCCTTGTCTGCCCAGCATGAAGTTCTTGAGGATAATCCCAGGTCCCAGCATTCCCCTCTGAGCAGTCCAAGAGGTGAAAAAGACATCAAAAGAACTGGGTTGGTCGATGTCTTTAAAAATCCCTTAACGCCACCACACAGAAGAACGTCTGTTTCAAGATGCCTTTCTTCTACTCCTGTTTCCAAAGTGGAAAGAGATCTCGGTAACAAAGTTTCAGATGGTAAGTCATGATGAGGGCAGGCTGAGAGTTGGGGTTGTTAAGCCTGGGGAAGGGAAGGCTCTGGGGAGACATTATTGTGGCCTTTCAGTACTTAAAGGGAGATTATAAGGAAGATGGAGATAAACTTCTTAGCAGTGCCTGTTGCAATAGGACAAGGGGCTTTAAGCTGAAAGAGGGTTTAGACTAGATAAAAGGAAGAAAGTTTTGACAATGAGGGCAAGTGAAACTCTGGAACAGGTTGCCCAGAGATGTGGTAGATGCTCCACCCCTGGAAACTTTCAAGGTCAGGTTGGATGGGGCTGTGAGCAACCTGATCTGGTTGAAGATGTCCCTGCTCATTGCCAGGGGATTGGAACTAGAAGACCTTTAAAGGTTCCTTCCAATCCAAACTATGATTCTATGATTGTTAATGTGGTGTGGTATTAGGCTTTTCCTTATTGTTCGTCTTGCGCTATGGGAAGAGAAAGATTTAGCAGTGATAGTCTTTCACTTAATTTCTCTCTGCCTAAGAGGCAGGAGAAGTCGGAAAAAAAATATGCTAGTTCCTTGGAGTGTGACCTTCCTCATGGAAACAGATACTGGAGAAATAGACTGAGGGAGGCTAAACATACTGTGCTTCAGGTAGCTTTAAGAGAAGATTATGCCATATAATTCTCTGCGGGTATAACTTTATGATATGCAGAGTTTCATTCAAAAGTTGCAATTAAGTATAACTACTTTCCAATATTTTGTAACTTCCTAGTTTTAATAACCTTCCCTTTCTTTTCCTATACTTTCATTTAACATTGTAGTTAATGTGTGCAGCAGAAGACTGCTTCATCTGGCTTGTCTTAAATTGAGTTTTCCCATCTGAAAAGTCCAGATGTGCTATTGTTCTTTTTGCTATGACATCTTTATCAAACATTCCTGAGCAATTGTAAGGGGGAAGGGATTAGTGTTTGAAAAATTGTAACTTGCTGTTAATTTCAGTGTTTAATAATTACTAAGTCTTTTTTTAAAGGGGCAGTATTCAGAAAAGCAAACAAAATAGAATTGAAAATTAAACAACAGTATGTTGTTTCAAATCTGTTGTACATCTGCTTCTCAAGTCACGCAATTCTTGTTGCCCTAGCTCAAAGTGGATTTAATAGGGTGTAAAAAAGAGATAGTAACAAAACCAAAAAAAGATACTGAACAGCTTCTGCTTAAAGGAAGGTTAAATACAAGAAAGGCAGCTTAGTTTGGAAAAGAGTTGACTGAGGTGGGCTGCGAGAAATCTGGAAGGCAATGAGTGATGTAGAAAAGGTGAAAAGGGATAAGTTAACCACTCCTTCACAGACCCTAGCATCCTGTGATAATGAAAAAGAAGGATGTACTTTTCCACACCTTACTCATGGTATGATAGTTATTGTTCCAGTGGCAACAAATGTAGATGCAGAAATAAAACTTCATGGTTAGGAGGACTTTGAAGGATGGAAGGAAGGAGTGTGTCTTCCTGTAAAAAGCTACTAAAAGTAGGAGAGGATCCTTTTCTGCTTTCCCCTGCTTACAGTCTCCAATCTCTGGACAGTAACACAGATCAAGAAATAGTTTCTAAGGAGAAAATTCAGATTGTCATCTTATTACTTGATCAGTACTTTTCATCTTAATCATTACTCGATCAAGCTTCATACCTTCTGATGAGAAAGAGCAAGGTTGGTGAGTCTTGCAGATAGCAAGCTATGAGCCAAACACCTCAGGTATTTGTCTTCTAGCAGATCAGTAAATTCAATCCTACATAATTTCAAAGTAGTAGTAGGTTGTAGTAGATTATGGTATGAGATGACTGGTGTGCCGTTTGTCTTCTGACAGGCAGTATGTGTTACATGCATAAGTCCTATGTGCTGTTCTTGTCCATTTGTTCTGCACATGAAAGTTTGACAAGTTATTTTATAAAAGATTGGATGTGGGTGAGCTGAGGGTTTCCACCACTAACAGGTACTTCTGATACATGAGTATGATGTAACTGCTGCGTCCTGTTCTATCAGTGCTTAGCTTCCCTAAAGGATGTTCATCTGAGGTACGTGGGCATAGGGACTGTCTGAAGGTAAAAATCCATGGGCAACCTCTAGTCTGAAACATCCTGACTTCTGCAGTGGGATGTGCACCATGAATTGGATCCACTTCTATACAACCATCTGAAAGGACTTAAGTATAGGAGTGTTAATAATGGCTTTTTATCTATTTCTTGAGCCAAATTAGCACTGACTACTGTAAAAGTTATTTAGTTAGTGAAGAGAAGGAAAAAAAAACCAGTACCTGCCTACTGAGTGAATATCATATCTTGTGGGAAAAGTTACAATTCACAGGCTAGTAATGAAAGACCTGTACAGCTGCACAAGAAACAAAAATGAAAACTGCAAAGTAAAATTTAACTAAAGCACTGGACTTCGCAAATTTTAATAAAAGCCTTTGTAATTTAGGGGTTTTGGTTTTTACCTTGGCTTCTGAGGAAACTCAAGACTCTAGTTATACTGTCTGTTTCCTTCTATGCTAACTTTACAGCTGTTGATAAGAGGATAAAATCTTCAAAGATTTTCTTCCTTCCTTCATCACGTACTTTCACGAATCTGTAGAAAAAACCCTTTCAGGTTAAATTTCCTAATGAAGCATTGCCTTTGAGAGACCTCAAGTATTATCTTTTGCTGGCCAGTAAGCACACCCTTAACTTGAAATCTGGGTCCATAACTGCTTCCTCTAATGACCAGCAGGGGAGAAATTATTTGGTGTTTTGCAGAGGGGCTGCAGTTTGTGGGGAACATAGGTGTATTATGGGGTGATGGAAATCATGGCTTTGTGAGGAGTAAGTTTATGATGGTGGAGGCCTGTAAAGGACAGTTGCCCACAGGAAAACCAAACCAAACAAACCCAAAATAAATAAATTACCAGCACAAGAAGTTTAGGTTAAGATCTGGATGTTAGTTGTCTAATAGTGGTGGTGTCTGCACGGTCCAATTATGCATGTGCAGCCTTGTCTGAGAAATGATAATGATAGGACAAATAACTGACTAATACTAATTGTGTGATTTTATTATTTTTTTTTTTTTTTTTTATTCTGCAGACACCAGTCACTTGTACCTTGCCTCTTCACAGCAGAGTGTTGACAAGGTGCTCTCTCCTATTTCAAAACCATATCCACTTTCATCTTCTGAGTCTGTTTCTTCCTCACCATCCAGTCACGGACAGAAAATCAGGTAATTTTGTTTACAAAGCAACCTTTTTGACCTGTTTTTTAAGGAAACATTTATCTACCTGTTCATGCCAAACTCTTCTAGAGATGGATAAGGATTTCCCTTCTTGAATATCATGCCTCAGGAGGAACTTAGTTATAAAAAAAAACAAACTCCCCCCCCATCCAAACACCTTTGGCAAATATGACTTAATATTTTTCATCTGTTAAATTTTTGCATCCTTACAGTGCAAAGTTATGTGCAGTGAAATACTTAAGTGCATTAGAAACTTCAAGTGAATGTGGTGTTTCTTTAAAAAAAATAATAAAAAAAAAAAAGCCTTGTCCTGTGACCAAGTAAAACTTGATTGATTTACATAGTGTTCTGTAAAGTCATTTAACTGTTGTAGCTGAGCAAAGATGAAAGGTCAGAAAGATTCCCTCTGTTGGGGCAAACGGTAATGGCAGCACTAGACCCAGGGCCTAAAAAGTCCAAAAGTGCTAGGCGAAGGACTGACAAGTCTGGTGAGTAAGAACCTGAGGCATCCTAAGCACATGTTAGTTTAATGCAGATAGAATAAATTGATAAACATCCATCACTGAAACTTAGCTCAAATTCTGCCATTTAAGGATATTAATGTGTAGAACTGTGCTTCTCGGCATTTTCGGGTTGTGCCACTTCAATCAATGTAAGTTTTGCTTTGTTGCCTTGTGTGCCATTGAAGATAGCAGGTGGTTCATTTGGTGTGCAATGCCACCACTAAGGCACAAGTCATAAAAAAGTTAGATGTTCCTGGGCTCAAGACTGACTTTGTTGTTTTTCAGACTGCTGTAGATATCTACATAGACATAGGTCTAGATGAATTCTGCTTTTGCCCTTCTTTGCTTCTGCCCCTGTTTGCTTTTCAGCATTTCATATGTCAATGTTCTGACAAACTTCTGAAAGCAAGGTTTGCGTGGATTCTCATATTTTGGGTTCTGCAGGGCTTGAAATCTATTGTAGTGCTGTAGTCTACTTGTTCCATTGCATTTCCTTACGTAGTAGACCACTTTCAGGCAGCTGAATAAAAGATGTATTGCTGATAAATGTTCCATTAATCACTGATTTCAGAAAATGGGTTTCCCAGAAGTTTAAACGTTCCAAAAATGTTTAAAATCTGTTCCTAAATGTAAATCTGAGTTAAACAACCACTGACTTGTATGACTTTTCATAATATCAGTGAAAAAGTGTTAGTTTTTTAAGCAGTGAGGAATGTAAGCATATGTCCAAGATGTATCTGACTTTTCCTGGTGTCCTGTAATTTTGGACCATATGTGAGTTAAAAATTTAGACTGTATACTGTTTAGGTAAGAATAATGTCTGAACCATGTTGCAAATGGGAATGTAAAGGTCCTGCAGTAGCCAGTTAACTATTACTTGGCATGTCTTATTCACAACAGTCCTATTGGACATCTCGCCCTCATATGAATTACCCAAATGTGAATATATTTTTAGCAGTTTACTGTCATGAGCTTTTCTGTGATTTGACAGTTTTGATTCTTCTAGTAGGCTTCTGTGCCATCCATATAAATGTGGTTCCAATAATGCTAACAAGAACTCTTGCTGACATTGTAGACTAATTTGAGAACAAACTTTGTTTCAGAAGGCAAAATTGGGTTTTTAGAGGAGTGAACGTTATTTTTTCATCTTTCTCATATCAGAACAGGTGTTTTGAATGTGCTTTATGTTCCAAAGCTATTGAGGTTATATTTGATGCACACAAAACCCCTTAATAAAAAAAAAGGCCACTAATTCCTTGAGCAAAGCTATGTCTCTTTTATCGTGTCTCTATTTTTCACATCTGTGACCTGACTGCTGAGCTTTTGCTGATTGAAGCTGGGTAGTTTCTGCTATCTGAGAATTTGAATCAAGGCAGTTGTACATTCTCACTTCATTAACAAGCTGTAATGCTAACTTTGTTGTTCTTCTCTGAAGAGCTTGTTCATGTGCCTATCTTACAGTTTTCAGAATAGGAATTCTCCAGTCTCCTTTGCATGTGAGAAAGGGATGATGGGTATCAGAACTTTTTCTCTTTTCCTTTGTTTTTTGATTGGTTTGGTTGGTTGGGTTTGTTTTTTTTCTTTTTTTCTTTTCAGTAAATGAGTAACTTGACAAAATTAAGCTGCATAACAATGAATGACGTCTCTTTCCTCTCTGAATCTTCTATTTCCATGTATGAAATTCTTCTGTTCTTATAGTAACTGGTGCCTCCACTCTCCAAAATTGAGAATCCTGAACATGTGTCTTCAGAAAAAGCTCAAATATTTAATTATTAAAGTTTCTTTCTTAAGAGAAACTTTAATTGGCCTTAACCTGCTAGCCATCATCCTGGATTTGATGGCTGAAGAAAGACAGCTTATCCTGGGGCAGCTCTAGCAGGCATTCATAGGGCTTTCTTACTTTGTTTTTATCATGTCCTCAGTAGACTAGACATTTCATGTAGGTTTCATGTAGAGTCTATTTTGTGGTTAGAATTTTGGTAGAGCCTTTATGATCTTGGCCTTGAAAATAAGCTGTTGGAATTTCCAGGGACTGGAGGGTTATTTCCTTTAAGGGCTATCTCTTCTTTCCCTGCTCATTCACATTTTCTACAGTATGTCTCAGATATCCTGTATTCCTCTGACAGACCTTACAAAGCGAAGGTTGAATGTTAACCTGCATGTTTAACGTGACATGGGAAAATGCTCTAATACTGTGAGGGACTGTACTTCTTGGAAGGATGTTACAGAGTCCACGCTGCCTGAAGAGCATGAATGAGTTGTGTTGCAGAGAAAAGGCCGGGGTCTGGACAGGCAGCAATGCGTTGTAGTTGTGTTCTTGGGTTCCTTGTGACAAAGCAAGGGGATGAGGTCCCAATAATTTTCTTGAACTTGCTGCTTTCCCAAGGTCTTCCTAAAGGGAAAACATAGTTGAGGATTTTTCAGTTTCTTGTGCCTTGGACTGTTTTGTGTTACATAAAATATTTGAGAAATGCACATGTGGGCTTTTCCAGTTATTTACTCTCGTTATTGGGTAAATGCCGCATCATTGGTGTATTGTGGGATTAGTTTATGACCTGTAGATTTTAAGTGGCAATGGGAGCTTCTTTGAAAAGAAAATATAGTGCTCTAACGCCAGTAAGCCATTACCAGTTAAACCAATGTCAGTGGGGCAGAACAGTTGCTTCTATGACTAAAGGAGCTCCTTGTTTATTTATGTTTCAAGATAGGAGTGTTATGAAGGAAGCCAATAAACACAGACAGGAAGACTGGAGTTATGAGGCAGATTATTATCTAAACTATTCCTTTTTTATTTAGGGATGAAGAAGCTGATTGTTAGGGTTATTACCAGTTTTAGGCTAAAAAAGTAATTTTGGACATCAACAAAATAGTTTAGATGGTGGTGGTTGGGTTTTGGGGTTTGTTTTTTTTTAAGCTTTAATGGTAATTTTATGCATAACCCATTTGGTGTTGACTGGCACACCAGTCTTGTTTTATGGAATATTGACATTAAGTACAGCCTAGGGCTTGGTTGCCAACTTTGCATGATGGAATGAATTTTGAAAACTGTTTGGAAATAAGTGTGTTTACCTCTCTTCATGTAGCTGACCTCTTCAGTTTACTGACTCAGAGGCAGTGTGTTGACTGTCTGTCTAGCAGGATACGGTATTGAAGAAAGTGGCATGCATGTCCATGAACCTTGCATCCTAAAAAAAATGCTTAACCATTTCTGTGAAGGAAAGGCTGAAAACATGACAAAGAATTCCAAAAACTTAAGGTTCCATTTACTCTGCCATATTTAACTTACAGGGTGTTTTCCCCCACTGACTTTACTGAACTATCATTCTAGCAATGCAGTTTTAGTTGTTTGTCCACCCATTTACATTTTTATTAAACATGTCTCATTGTGGGGGCATGTTTTGTTTGTTCTCCACTTTTTGCTCCATAGAAAACCTGAATTCCTTAGATTGTAAGTACAACATATTTATGTGGTGGTGAAGAGCACCAGCTGGTGTGGAATAAGCTCCTTTATGAAGTGCTGCTGTTGAATTTCATTAGTGACCTACACTCCTTTTGCTATTCTGGTTCTGGTCAGGGTTTGGTAATTGGGTCACATGGGAGATATTGTTCTTTCACATTATCTTTCTGATGAGATAAGTGGGGATTTAGAATGAGGGCACTAACCCCGCTTTTCATAGCATCCAGATTTTCACCCCTGCATATATGTTTTGCCAGACATCTAATCCTAATACATTTCAAACACATCTGTTAAGATGACATCAAAGTGGGAATTGGACTGTAACACAGAGCCTAAAAAGGCAAATTTATTAATTTCATTTGACTAAGTGTCACACCTCATTGTATTTCTCCTTTTTTCTTACTTCTTTTCATGCTTTTTGAGAGCGCAGTTTGTTTTGGTATAATGCCTTTATGTTATATATATGTCTTGGGGAAAGGCAGCATGGAGCTGGCTGCCAGAGAGGTGGGAGCTGTCTTTTGGTAAAAGTTACCAAAATACGTTTAAATGTATTTAAATACATTAACCTTTGAGCCAGAAAGTTACAGCATTCTGGTTGCATGGGTTTTATGTTTGCTTTAGTCTGTTTCTAAGCATGTAAGTAGTCCTTGTATTTAAATCTCAGATTGCTATTTGCTTAAAAGTTTAGCATTTATATTTATTAAATTATTTATGTTCTTCCTTTTTCTTTCAGACTTCATAATCAACAAACAGATAAACCAGATTTCAGTGACATTCCCAAACCAGACAAACTAATATATGAGGACCATGAAGAATGTATTTCTTCTCTTGAATGTAAGTGTGTGTGCATTTTAGACAGTTTGTTTAACACCTTAGGGCTTAATGGTTGTGAGACAATTGTCTTGGTAGCTTAAAACTGTAGTGGGAGAGAAAAAAATCTGACTGATGTTGGAAATAAGAAAAAGAGTCTCTAATGATGAGGGATAAATTTTCTTCATATTTGCGCATTTAGGAGGAGAAGGGTATGTAGCAGTAAGTACACACTAAAATCGAGTTGGTTCTGAATTTTGAGAACTCTTTGTTCCAGAATCTTGCATAACCTTGTTCTGATTAATGCATGTAGGTCTGACAGTTGTTTCAGAGTGGTTTAAAATTGTGTAGGGTTTGGTTTTGGTTTTAAACAGCAAAGTATATTAGTATATGAAGTAACTTGAAGCTGTTTCATATTTGCTGCATGAAGTAAAACTCCGAGGAGTGTTTCTTGTGGACCAATATCAGAGTACTGTTACCAAGCTGTAAATTTAAAGATAAGTTTCTTGCAGCCATTACATGTACTCTTGTTGATTTTTTTCCTTCAGTAACTGAGGCTTAAATAGTATTATGAATTAGGAATAACTTTAGAAGTGTTTGTAAAATGTGTGAAGAGCAGTTGCAATTACGCTGTCATTAATCAGTGTCTTTGAGTAGTTTTGGAACATGTGGTTCAGTTACTGAAACAAGAATGTTACCCTATTCTTTTTTTTTTTTTTCTTCCCTCTGAGGTCAGCTTTTTATTTATTTACATTTTTGTGCTCTTGCTGATTGCAGGAAGGCCTTTGTCATTATGTCAGTGATGTTTTGCATTGCATGTTATGTTTCCTTCTCTCTATATGCTGCAGTAAGCCTACAAGGGTCAGTTCCCAAAAATTTTTGATGTAACTGTGGTACTGTAGAAAATGGAGGATAATTGAAGTTAATGCACTTTATAGCCATTTGTGTATTGAGAGAAAAATAGGAGCACGATTACTGGCTGTATTTCCTAGTTTTTCAGCATTTGAGTGACATCTTAATGTTGGACCTGAGCAGGGTTATCTTCTATGAAACTGTGGGTTTAAAGTAAGTGAAATTGTCAGTGAGAAAGATGTAGACACCTTTCCCATTTCTAAATTTTGATATGTCTGTAAAGTCTTGAGACTGGTGGAGATATGTCATTAGGTGGTATGATTAAATCCACAATTGGTGAAGAGATTATAATTATTGTATGAGAGAGTAAGAATCACTGATTTCTAGGAAAATATCTCTGACTGGTGTGAGTTAGGTCCCAGACTGGCTTATTTCAGTTGTGATTAGGTAGATGGAGCGATGCTGTTTCTCACGCTCCTGAACCTATGAGTATACAGGTTTCAGTGTTTTAAAAAGAACCAACCTCAAAAGATACTGTTTGTTTGGACAGCAATTGTGCTGGCAGTTTTTAGTGGTAACTAGCAGAAGCTGATGACTCATCTATTCATATCTCTGAAGTTTTACTCAGTATATTCATTATTTTTTAATTTATCTCATTTAATTTTTTTAAACTTTAAATGCATTATTTGAATGTGAATCGAGTCTGTAGCCACTAATGGTTTCTACTCGTCTCGTATCTTAGTTAGGTTTAGATTTACTTGTTTAATTTTGTATCAGAGACTTTAGGAATACATTAGATATTTGACTTTTATCACATATGAGACTAAACTGGCATTTCCTTGGCAATTCGACCTGAGTAGATGCTGTGCCAAGTAAGTTACCACTGTATCATTAAGTGATGGGGGGTAGCTGAAAGGATGGTTTTAAGAGTTTGCATATGCTGATGATTTCTCAATCAACAGTACTTCAGTTGGGTCAGACTGCATCACAAGACAATCTCAGTACAATCTCAGTATGCAGAAGGAAACCATGATGGCTAAAAAAGGGAGCAGGTAACCCAGGAGAGACTTGGGGTGGAGGGAGGATAAGAATGTAGAATCTGAAAAGTGAATGTAGAATCTGAAAAGTAAATGTAGAGTAAGGTATCATTAAGGAAGAAGTTAGTAAGAGTAGGGAAAAAAAAAATGGAGTGAAGAAGATACCAGAAAATGTGGTGCAAGCCTTTTAGTCCTACTGTGAGTGAGCTCTAGCAAGAAAAGATTGGAATTTCTGTTGGCAGTAATTGCTTTAGTTGATGTGCTTGTCTTAAGGAAAAATGCGTCACTTGCTGTCCACCCTTATGTAAAGGGGTGATGGTGTACAAAGACTGTTACCTTTTTGTCCTTTGCAGAGTAGTTAATGTAAGGATATTTTGTGCTATATTGTTTTGGGTTTGGTTTGTTTCCTTTGTTTGTGAGGTTATCAGACCTTTAGAATTTAGATGTAATATTAATCAGGAACCTATTTGTGAAAGGAATTTTTTGTCTAAACATTACTTACCCCAGAAAACATAACTGATGTCTTGTGGAAATAATGACATTGATAACACTATAATTTAAGCCTCAAGTTAAAGAGAGAGCAAAAAACCAGAATAGCTTTTCTTCTGAGTGTAATAGCTGATCATTTTGATCTTAGGTAAAACTTGCATAGAATTCACTTTCCCAGGTGGAGCTGATAGGACTTCGGTTGCTTTTGTAAGAAACTGAAATGGTCTCATAACTTGTCTGCCAAACTGTCAGTCTAGCTATTTTCTTTGATGCTTTCATCTATAATTCCTTTAAAATATTTTAAAGAGATTCAGAGCATTCAGAGAGAGAGGCTGATTGGTTTGTGTGTCTTGTTTTTCTTCACGCAATATATTTCAGTTTTATTATAATGTGGGAAATGAAAAACTTGAAACCTTGATAATATTTAAAGGATAAGAAATTTCAAAACCTTTATCTAAAAATTAAGGAGATACATGAGGTATCTGTACTATGGTACACCAAATGCTTTGAAAATGGTCTTGTGTATTTGAGGTTGGCTACCTAAAGGTATAAAGGCTACATCTGACTTTTTATTTCTCTTTGTTTTCTCCCCTAAAATTGAGATAATAGCAGCCTGCATACTTGGCAAATAAATAATCAAGAAGCAGTTGAGTATCACAGCCATGATCACAGTGGAAGTGCAGTACTGTGGTTTTGTAAATTCAGAGCCACATTGCACAGGGAGAAGAAAATACAAAGTAGAATATGGGAGTTAGCAGTATCCATCCTGTGCACTCAAGAAGACAAGGATCCTACTAAAAAAATAGTGTGCAATCAAATAATTAAAGGTTGTTTTATGTACATAGGAAGTATGAGCTGAGCTAAACTTGGCCATGTAATTTTTCTGTGACCTGTATCTTACGTAAAGAAATGAAAACATTTTGGTTTTCTGTTATATATTTATTTGTGAATCTGTTTTGGCTTTGCAAACAGATGTGTTCCAAGAGGTAATTTCAAAACTAACAATTCTGTAATTAAAAAAGCAAGTACAGCCTATGATAATTCTTAGCCCTCAGGGAAATTACCAAGTTGAAGGGAAAATGCTCTATTAGTGCTGATATTTATGTGTTCTAGTTCAGCCATTCCCACACTTTGTGTCCATTGCTTTGCTCCACTATTGTAATTACAAAATAATGAAGCCATTGTTCAAATTTCTTCTCCAGATCAGGGAGACATTCCAGAGCAGTGTGAAAGTGATGCCTTGCATCCGTCTGGGGACATCGTCAATGGAAACCATGTCACAGCCACTGTGCCAGCAGCAGCCACTTCACTGCAGGACTTAAGTGAGTTCTTAACTCAGAAACAAAAGTGAATGCCCTTTTTACATGTCAAATGTGTAACACAAAAAGCCAAATATTTAACATTTGGTAGGTATGCATGCTGGTGTGATAGAAAATTTGTCCAAAAGCCCTAGTTATGTAATAAAGAGGAAGGAAAGTTTTCTGTTGCTTTACTGAATGAGGATGACTTTTTCACCCTTGTTTTGGATAAATTTGTTTTTAATTTGCCACCCATCCCACCCTCCTGTCCAGTTTTTGGAGGGATGATTTTGTTCTTTTCAGGACAATTATTAAATATTCTTTCTGCTCTTGACAGAAATAAGACTTGAAAGATTTTTGGTGGTTGTGGTTTTGTTTTACGTGTTTTATATAGTGCTTGTCTGGAGAGTGTTCATTTTTCTTGACTGTGTTTGCAAACTGTATTACCACAATGCTGTGTTAGTTTTTTGGGTAGATGAAGATGATGTTAGTGCAGCATATGCCACTTTTCTAGTTGTCCTAGAAAGAAGCATTATGATTATTTTTATGTAGAGAAGAGCTTTCTAGCTTCTAACAATTCCCAGTATTTAGTTTGCCTATCTAAATACTATCTGAATGCTGTCCTACTTGCACAGCTTTTTAAATATGCTGGTCACATCAGCAGTGTGTCCTGCAATGATTTTCAAGGGGTTTGTAAGTACTTTGCTTTGTAACTGTAAAGAATTACGTTCAACCTTATTGCTGAGAGGAAAGAATATAGCAACATGAACTTTAGGATAAGAGAGATTTAATGAGAAAGTCCATGACAGGAATGAGAAGTGCATAGAGAGATTTGTCAGCTCTCTGGCCTCTACTTTGGCTTTACCATTTAGCTCTTAGGGAGTCATACATCAGAATAAAAATGTTTAGAGGTG
>WTXV02053724.1:0-10329 GCA_009823435.2 Nymphicus hollandicus | reverse complement strand
CCAGGAGAATCTGCTCCAAGATTTTGCCAGGCACAGAGGTGAGACTGACTGGTCTGTAGTTCCCTGGGTTTTCCATAAATAACATAATAACCATAATAACATACATCTTCCAGAATCTGTATTTTTTAATTACATTTTCTGATAGATAATCTGAGTTTAAATGAGAGTTTGGGATGGAAATAATATTCACCATCAATTAAGAGTTTTTAATATTCAATATCATGCACTCAACATGATAAAAATTAGCTCCTGTGAGTGTAGAATGTCATACAGAAAGGTATGACATTTTATAGGTACTCAAATCCTCTACTGATCATTAGATACTATGAATGTCAGCACCTTGACAGTGGAAACTGGACAAAGTCCTAGTATAAACATCTGATGTTACAAATTATTAAAAAATATTACAAATAATAAAAAAGTTATGATTTAATAACTTTTGTGTTTACTAGCTTATTCTTCCACTGTAAAGTTTAGATATTTTAATTTTTTTTCTGATATCAGTTTGATCTTTATTTTGCATTCACTTTAGTATATGACTGACTCAGGGCTACAGAGTTTGCTGCCTACAGAGTTCTAATATTAAAATAACTTCATTTATATTGCCAGTAGAGAGCAGTAAGTAGCTGTCTTCTTTTAAATTTAGATAGAAAGTCTTTGATATAGCAGAAAAAAATTAAACTTTTTGGTCAGAATATAACCTACCTTCAAAGTGGCTGCCTGAGAAAAGACCTAATATATGCCAACCCTCTACTAAATAGCATGTTAAATTGTATGTTTTTCCGTTAACAGTTCCTCATAGTTATAACAAGTTTATCACAGTAGTTGCTGAATTTTTGTAATTTATAATCTATTTTATAATGCAGTGAAAATGTACCTTTTTGATATCTTCTCTTTTCATTAACCTTCTCTTCTTTTGTCATATTTTGAGATATTGCCGTCAGCAGATTCTACGTTATGTGCTCCATTGGATCTCAGTGTCACGAACTTCACACAGCACCAAATATTCTGAGCAAGCCTGTGTAGAAAGTTATGGTTTTCTTTCACATGCTGTGATATTTTCATAAGATATATAAACCCAATATATAAAAGCTAGGTCTTGATCAGAACATCTCTAAATCATTCTAACCAATCTTTTATGCAGATATATCTCTGCATATTGAATTCTGTTTCATTTCCATAGATAACAAATGAATATTCTAATATTCAGTTCAAGACTATTGAACAATCCCATGCTGAATAGTTTAGAAATGCAAACATTCTTTAAGACATGCATGTCTGCTGCTATGTGATAGAGTATGCTATGTTTTATGTACTAAGAAACCCTGAGTTCTAGTGTTAAAATGACATAAGTTCTTTGTGAATAACTGATGTTTCAGCACAACCAAGACTAAGACTGAAGAAAAATCCATTAAACCTCCTTTAAATTAGACATATATTACTACTTCTTACATAATTAAAATCAGGGTGGGGGGTGGTGGAGGTGCGCAGTCCAAATAGAAGTTATTTTCTGTAACACTTAAAAAAGTATGGGGAAACTAGAGAAAATTTCTCCTGCATTCTTCTAATGGTTTCCACAGTTATTCTAAAAACAACATTGTTGCCTTTTGGCGGGCTATCTCAGTGCTTACAACACTCATCAAAATTGATGAAGACCTAACATAGGTAAGGTCTGGTTTGGGTTGACTTCTATAACTCCCGTCTCACAGAAAAGTAAACAGTTTCAAACTGTTGAAACAGTGCATAATGGGGAAACACAGGTACCTATTTCAAGCTGGAAGTATTCAGTCAACCTAGAATGATAGATCTTGTGTTTGCCAGTGAACTTCTTTCAAAATAAATGCATGTCCAACTCTGGACTTTACAAGGAATTATTTAAAGTTCATTCTTGTAGAGTTTTGGTAACAATATAGGTAAAATTTTAATAGGTTTTGTTAAGAAACATCTTTTAAAAAGGCATGTTTATTCTTAGTTTATAATGTTTTCTTGTAGAAAATTTATCGTCTTGGATTTAATTTTTATCTTGTTTATTTTGCTCATACAAAATTTAACTGAACATGACTTTCTTTTTAAGACACATGTTACTACATTTTTTTTTTGTTTGGATTCTCTTATAAAGTTAGAACAGTAACTCTAACTGTGTTTTAAAGAGGCTTTCATTTTTTATTTTGAAAACTGTTTTTAATGCTTAGTGCAATATAAAAGATAAAATGGTATAATAAAGTTTTTATTTTATAACCTTTAGTGCTACTTTTAAGCTGAATATCCTATTATTGCAAACAGCTAGGCAATGTTTCTCAATTGAAAAAAGACAAGTGATATAAAAAGACCACTGTGGCTTGCTACAGACAGTTCTTTATGGATCAGTAATTTCTTCACAACTGTGCTTCTAATGGACCATCACAGAGGAATCTGTTTAACTGTATTACAGTCTAATCATACGTGGCATCTGTCAAATGTGCCCAGTTTAGCTCTAACAACAGCTAGACTACATATCAGGATACAGGTTGACCACTTAACAACAAAATAATGTCCAAATAGTACTGTACACTGGCAGTAGACAGACATGGAGAGACTTGCAATCTACAAACACAAAGCTATTTATAAGTGTACAAAGTTTTTATTATTCTTACAATAAACCAATGCAGACTACTAGTTAAATCTATGCTAATGCCATTAGTCTACTATCTGAAGGGAAGGATGTTTCCTCTTGCATGACTTGCTGAGGTCATACAAACAACACATGGGGAAAGAAAAGTGGGAAGCTAAGCTTTTGTGACTGTTCTGTAAGAATCAAACTGGCAATGTCCACCCAAGAGAACAAGCTTACTATTCGAAATGTCTTTTACGTCTTCTTATTTTTTCCATTTTTATTAAAAAAAAGAATTAAAAATAAAGAAATGTATGCAGAAAAGCCTATTAAAAAGGTAGATGGATAGACATATGAATTCTGAAGAAACACTGTCAGCGAGATTTACTTTTCTCAGTACCATTCTGATTCCCACCCAGTGCCTCTGTGCTTGTTGGACCAGGAGTTGTTCTGTATATGTGAACCTTTCTATCTACTTTCTATCTATTGAAGCATGTTGTGTTAACAACCTATGGAAATAAATACATACATGGAAATAAATCTGGAATGCTAATCTGAAAACTTCTATTTTCTATATAACTGGGGTGTCATTATAACTTATCTCTCAAAAACCAGCTCCCTGACTATCAGATTCTGACAGTAGACCTTAACCCTATAACCAACCATCTCCAGAGGGGCAAAGTCTTTTATATGTCTTAAGAGCATTTAGGCATTGGCATCCTGCTTTTATTACCACACAAGGATGCCAATTAATGTAATTTGTAATGTGGATTCTTGTCCATTAAAAATGGGACTAAACCCAGTAAATAATTTCACACAGGCCATTGAATAGCTGTCAGAGGGTAACACTTTCTGTCACTACTAATTTTTCTGTCACTACTAATTTGGTACAGATGTGAAGAACTGACTTAGAGGTGTAATTCTCTTATCTTATTACTATATGGGCTGTACACCCTATTTAACTTTAATTATTTACTTTTGTATTACTATTTGTTCAGGAAAAATTCCATCAGTCTTTAGCAATGCTCAAAGACAATTCAGCTATTTCATTTTTAAATGTACTATTAGGCCTATATATTAGGGAAAATAAAGCTAACTTAAGCATTCTTCTTCCACATATAAATATAAGGTACCGTTTTTTGCTTTTATTCTGTATTTCATTCTAACTTACCTTTTCTTTTTCCCATTCTCAAGATATTAAAAATCTTTCCAAGTGTCAGGATAGAAACTTTATGGCATATAAGAGGATGAGACCATTTGACTGGGGAAGTTGTAGCTCTGGATCCTGACTTTATCTGAAAGGAGACTTTGACATCTTGATCTAGTAATCTGCTAGGAAAACAAGAACCAAAATGTGTGTAGTGTGTCTGAAAATCTCTAGGATAAAATGGCTAATTCTAGTCACAGTGCTTTCAAATAATGAACTCATTCCTCACCTATTACCATTGTAGCAAGCCATCTCATTTTATTTCAGCCTTCAAAGCCACAGGGCACATCCTACCCATTTTAAGCATCTGAAAAACTCCTTTTAATAATTAAAATTCTGCTGAGTATTGATTAAAACTCTAAAAGACAGAGAGACAGAGGTGGAGGGGAGAGTGAAGGGTGGGGAAAAGAGAACTTGTAAGAACCAAATTTGACATAAAAACAGGGAAATGTGTTACATTTTGAATTGCATCACAATGATATAATTTGAATAGACTACATTAGAATCGGAGTGCGTTAATCTTTATATAGTAAATATTGCAGAAATGTTAAACTGAAGGTTGATTTCCCAGAAGTCAGCTCAGCAAAGTTTCATCCATAGATTCTAGATAGGGTGGAGGAGTTCACCTAGGATTAAGTCACACATGCCTAAATTCCGGGTACATGTGTACAAGTAACTGGTATCTTTCATCTTTCATATGGTCTTCAGAGCTGTTCCCAGAAACGTTAGGGGCTTACATATGCAATATAATTCCAAATCTTGTATTAAGAATGGACAGGATCCCTGGATTATCTCATTCTAATTTACATTGACTACAGAACTTGGAAAAATAAATGTATTCAAAAAGTCTTTTGGTTTCCTCAAACCAAGAATTATGCCCTTATTTAAAGCCTAAGGAGTCAGGAGTAGGATTTTAGATAGCCCAAAAGAATTTTGTAAGTTTCTCATGTTAAACACAAACACTAAGAGTTTAGGGCCACCTTGTCATTTCTTTTAAAATGCTTTTGATAACAGTACTGTTAACATAAGGAATTAATAATAACCACCATCATAATCATCATCATCAGTTACCAAAGCAGGTCTTCCTTCTATCACGTCTTTCAGTCTTTCCTTGTAATTTATTCTAATAAATGATTACTATATTTGCAATGTGAAAAAGGACACAATTGTCACTAGGTTTTACTGATAAAATGCTAGTTTTATCAAACTAGTTGTGTCAACGTAATGATGAAGCCATATCTTCAACATCTTTGAAGAAAAACAGTGGAGTACAGTAAAAGTACAAGCAGACACTTTGAAAGAAAATACACAAGATGATTTCAGAGACCACAGAGGTATAAACATAAATTGCAAATGAGTAATTAGCAGTAAATGCAACTTTGAGAGCTGGGTAGGGTCCATTTTAGGGCATTGTTTAAACATGTATAGAATTGTGGTACAGCCAATTGCGGGTACCTGTGATTGATAGCTTAGGTGCCATAATCTTTACATTGCTTAGAAGACAACAAAGCTCCTAAACTAAATGCAGATATATCTCTTTTCTTCAGAACTGTGTATGCAAAACATATCAGCCTGATATCCTGTAATAATATTAGGCTACCACTGTGCTATCAAGAAAGGGAAAAGTACCTTTATTTCAGTACTAGTGCTGGTAACCCTCCTCTGAGTCTCAGTTGAAATTGGCATATATGAAATTGGCAATCTATGTCATGCCCTTATTGCAGGAATAACTTCGTCAGCCTTTTAGGCAAAGTTCATTGTCTTCGACAATAAATGAAAGCAAACCAGAAAAATGGAGCCTGGTTAAAGCTACTTTTCTGTTCAAATTTTATTTTCTATATCTAAAATTTACATAAATATCTAGATACATTGCTATGAACATTTTATTTGGTTAATATACATAGAAATACATTACATATATAGAACATAAAATAGAAATATAGAACAGTGGCATAACAAGTTATTCAATAATGTCATCTGCTATATGTGCATTTTTCAACCTGTACCAATAGAAGATAACGTGACTTTGCTTACCAGTAAGCCTTTTGTTATCTGATATTTAGCAGTGTTTCTTAATTTACATATACAGCACACCAAGAAAGTGCAGACAGGTATTATGACTGATAAATGGTGGTCTGTTAAGCAGTAACGATTTTACAAGTATCTGAGTCCTATCTTATATTTAGACAGCATAATTAAGATTTACCATCTCAGAAAGAAATGGGGTTGTTATAAGAACAAGTATAGTGAAATTTTATTTGTGCTCCTTTTCAGAGCAGTTTAGACAGAAACAGAAAGTGTAAATGCATCTATTGTGATATTGCATAATATACATGAGTAGGATTTTCAGTTGTTTAAGATTCCTACTGAATTTTATGAGACCTTTGAATGTCAAAGTATTTCTATGAACTAAAAAAAAAAAATCCTTTTTCGACAAGTCCTCCAAATTTGGCTTTCCTACAATTTGACCATCTGTTTGTGCTGGACCTAGATTCCTGTGGTACTGGCAATGGCCAATGTTGTCTCAGGTGGTGAATGGAAGAGAAGAAATAGTGACATATGGTAGTAGGATGCTTAATCCAGCCGAGCAAAAACAAATTGTACTACATAAAAGCAATTACAGTTTACTTTTTATGCACTGAACATACAGATTAAATCTTAAAGATTTTAGTGACTTACATTTTTTTAAGGACTTCCTGAAAATTAACTAAATGACTTTAGGCTGAAAACCAATAGGAATAATTTTGCAGCCTGCATTCTGAACTGGGGGAGTAAGAAAAGTGTTTATGCTATCAGTTTAGTGGTGAACTTAGGTCCAATAAAGACCATAAAAAGCATCCCTTGATATTCAACAAAGGTACCTCAAAAAGGACACTTAGAACACCTAAAATAATTTGCAGGTGCCTTCTTTATGTGCTTTAAAATACTCTTAATAGTCTTAAAAGTAGAAAATTGGAAAATTATTCTCACAAGATTCAGTTGTTTTCAAATCCATACTTTTTGGCTAGCCACATATTTTTGGGATCAGGGTATGGAAACAGGCTTTTCAAACAGCTAAAATGAATAGCTAGTGTAGTGAAATCACAGAGAAAAATTTTACCTTTCATGTCCTGTAAAGCTGACAAGTTCTACACAGCAATGCAGACCAAGAACATCGCTTTGTGCTTTTGTTACATAACTTAAGATAGTCTTTCTTCATATGAAATCATGTAAGAACTCATGCACAAAGAAAAGCAAAAGCAAAAATGCTCCCTCTTCCAGCCCCCCACCAATCCCCACATTATAGCCATAGAAAAAAAGATCTGTCCAAGGTACAATCTCTATTCCATAACCAACCTCTGAAAAAGGTTAATCTGCTTAATGCATAAGTGCTGTAACTAACACATGCTTATGGTTTCCACTTAATATATTTTGTATAGTGTTCGACATTTAGGTTTTCTGAAGAAATGGCCCTATGGATACTACACATTCTAATACCTACACCATTTTTAAGGGGTGGGTTTAGGGCTCAGTACAATGAAGTGGAATGACATTTAATTACTGATGTGCAGCCATTCAGTTCGGATAATTATGATCCCTGGAGTTTAGTCATCATATGTAATTAACTTTTACTTTCATAAAAGCTTAATGTGCTGCAAAAGCAGCAATGCCTGTGAATGTTACACTTCAGAATTACTGACAGAATTCAAAATGAATTCTAAAAGACAATTTTTCTCACTAAGTGTTAATATAGCCATCTGCTCTTAACAATATAAATTCCTTTTAATATGAACACATCATTATAGATTTTTCTTTTTTTTTTTTAATTTCATGGTCACAGTAACCACAGTATAAGCAAGAGGGAGAATAATTCAGCCCTAGACAAGCAATTATAATCTATTCAAATAAGACTAGCAAAAAGACTGATGAGCAATATTTGAAGGCCAGCTGGGTTTTCTTTCATGTTTTTGTTGGTTTTGTTTTTTTGTTGTTTTTTTCTTTTTTTAAATAATGTATTTCAAACCATTGTAATCACCAAAACTTAATTTGATTTGTATTTTTAATGCATTTTAGTAGAAACTATGAAATAAATTACCATATCAGCTGTTTACCAAAAATAATTGTTTTGTAGAAAGCAGGTTCACTACCTCTCACGTATGTTTAGTCAGCTTCTTCTCATCTTTGTTGCAGAAAAAGGAAAACAGATCAAAGCTCTGAAGTAAATCAGAGAACTGTATTCAGTCACACCAAAATCTTGACTTATGCTTAGCAAGCCAATTACTGTATGTCTGTATGATTCATTACAGTCAAGTGCAGGGATATACCAGTTAGCTCTGAATGAATGTGTGGGAGTACCAAAGCAGTGTCACTGTTTGGTGACATTTTATAACCAGGATAAAATAACCCATTTCTCAATAGGGTTAGGTTACTTGGTAACAACATGCTATTGCATATACACCAATCAGGTGTATTCAGTATAACCCTGGAGAAACCAAAACACACACTCATATTCTTTATTTATTATATTTGTGATGGTTACTTGTGAACAAGAAACTGATCTTAACAATGTTGATGACACTGCCAGAGCTCAACTTTAGGCAGGAGAAGCAACAGGTGCTTAGCTATGAGGCAGAAGCTGAAACCAGCTCAGCCCAGTGTGGTAGGTTGACCCTGGCTGGACGCGAGGTGACCACCAAAGCTGCTCTATCATTCCCCTCTCAGCTGGACGCATGAGAGAAAATACAACGAAGGGCTTGTAAAGTAGTTCAAGGACAGATATATCTGATACTCAGAGAAATTGACTGTTAATTTTCACCCTCAGTATATGCAGACCAATGTATCCCTGCTCTTTTATGTTCCCCTATTATTTCACAAGTGTTGTGTCCAATTCCCCATTATATTGAAATAATTCTTAACATTCTGCTTACTGGGATTTACACCCTTCCACCAAATGTATGTGTTTCAGGTAAACTTGCCCTAAGTGTATTGATTTACATTTTCAAAGAACCAATTTAAATAATTTTTTCCTTGTACATCTCACTTGCATGAGCATGTGTAACTCTTCCCCCGTCTTGCGTTATTTATTAAATTACTCATTACTGAAAGATTCTGGATGAGAGTATTTGTTTGTTTGTGACTGACAGGTTGACCCTGTCTGGATGCGAGGTGCCCACCAAAGTCACTTTGTTATTCCTCTCTTCAGCTGGACACAGGAGAGAAAATACAGTGAAAGGCTCATAGGCCAAGATCCCCAATGAATGGTCCCTAGTAGGGTAGGGAGAGATAACTCACCAATTACTGTCATGGGCAAAACAGACTCGACTTTGGGAAATTAAATAAATTTATTACCAATCAAATCAGAGTAGGATAACAAGAAATAAAAATTAAGTCTTAAAAACACCTTCCTCCACCCCTCCCTTCTTCCTGGGCTTGATTGTACTCCTAATTTCTCTAACACCTCGCCCCCAGCAGCACAGGGGGATAGAGAATAGGGACTGTGGTCAGTTCATCACATGTCTCCGTTGCTTCTTCCTCCTCAGGGGAGGACTCCTCGTACTCTTTCCCTGCTCCAGTGGGGTTCCCTCCCACAGGAGACAGTCCTCCATGAACTTCCCCAACCTGAGTACTTCGCACAGGTTGCAGTTCTTCATGAGCACCTTCTCCCCTCTCTTCACTGACCTGGATGTCTGCAGAGCTGTTTCTCTCACATATTCTCACTACTTTCTCTGGCTGCAGTAACTATTTCCCCTTCTCAAACACATTATCCAAGGGGCACTACACCATCACTGATGGACTCATCCTTGGCCAGTGGTGGGTCCGTCTTGGACATTGGCTCTATCAGATGCAGGGGAAGCTTCTCTCAGAAGACACCCCTGTAGCCCCCCACTACCAAAGTCTTGCCATGCAAACCTGATACAGTTACATTAGTTTGAAATAGTGTCTGTGGCTGCCATGGGGAGCTTCTGTTTCTCATCTAACTCCGGAGCTGGGTCACATACCCATATTAAAAATTCCGAAACACACCTGAGCCTCATAGTTGTGTAGTAGGCTTAATGCTATAGGTTTTAGGCTTAAAACCTGAATTCTGTTTAGCATCTGTTGAATCTTAACATCTATCAATCCCAATTTAAACTGCTATTTTATCTGTTTTAATTGGCTATATAGCATCAGTTGTGATATTCACCACATCCTGATATGATGTGTTTTGTCATTTTGGTGATCTTTAGTGGACCTTGGACATTAAAACTGATAAAACTCTCTAAACATGCTCAAATACTGTATCCATATAGCAACTGTACAAGACAGAAAGTATCTCCATCTTCTCCAGTTACTGATATTCGATAACCTGTTCTTATGCAGAACAGTGTACCAACTAGTGCAAGGCTTGGTACTGCTTTCTCATCACATTCTCTAAATAAAATACACTGGCTTGTTTAGTTTCTCTTTTATTAAATGAATTGCTATCTAATAGGCTTAATAGCTTTCTTATGGCAGTATTTGAAATGGAAATAATATCAAGCAATTCTAGAATTATCATTAGAAAGTAGTACTT
>WTXV02053723.1:0-43649 GCA_009823435.2 Nymphicus hollandicus | reverse complement strand
CTAGTCATAGTACTTGCATGACTCTTAACAGCAAAACAGAGCAAATCAACTGGTACATGTAACAGAGAGATAGATTAAAAAGCCTAAATGCAATACACAGAAATTAAGAAAATCCCCTGTCCACAAAAAACACTCGCAATTCACACAACTAATCACCCATAAAACCTATTCCAAACAAATACTAAGAAAAACTGAAAAGGCATAAAAGAGTGCTGAAATTTCCACTTCAGTGGTTGATAAAGTGAGATATGTCAGAAATCAACTGAGCTGGAAAAATGACACTTTGAAGAGGTGCTTAGGATGATCTGTAGCCATGGTGTGCCATTAGTCAAACTGATGACTCTTAATACATGGACATTTCAGGTCATCATATCTAGAAACTCACTTCCTAATATTAAAAGTCTATCTTCTGGCACAGAAACTAGAGAGGATGTATTTGAAGTCAGCATTCTTAAGGGGGAGTGGGAAAGAGATGGCCTATCAGCCAGTCAGTTCACAAATTAAAATGTAAAGAAAAAAAATGCCTCCTTACATCACTAAGTAACCCTATGTTTTAGAATTACAAATGAAAAAGAAGGGGGGGAAGGAGAGAAGGAATATGAATAAAAAAATACTGTGTATTCTTCAAGCATTTTTCTGCATCAGTCAGGGGAAGAGAACACTCGTATCTACCATCACTACAGGATGTAATGTTAGTAAGTTAGAAAATTACTTTACATAGTCTATCAAAAAACCTGAACTTCATTAGAGACAGAATAAGCAACTAAGAAATGAAGTGTACGTTCATTATAGAAGTGTCTTGCAATAAGAGTCAGGAAAATGAGCAAGATAAACAAGTTTTGCAGGACCTTGGTTAGTTATAGAGGTTGATATTTGTATAACAATTTTGCTGCTGTTATTTAAAATTGAAACCCTGGGGGCAGGGCTGGGAAGAACACCTCATGCCTTCCCTCATACAGGCAGAAAGAGAAGATGCACCCTCTGTAATGATAAGAGTGGAGGGAGTACTTCTCTAGACAACATTTTCCTGTGAGGGTACAAAGACCGTACAGCTGCATTTGAGATGGAGCTAGAGTTATTTTTGCTTGCTGGAAACCCTTTATACAGCAAGGCTGCAAACCTTCGGAAGAAAAACCTGAAAATAGCTGTAAGTCGGCTGTGCACGATATTAAGTTGCCAAGCAGAACCTGCAGAAAACCATAACTTTCAAGGAGGAGGGCTAAGATGCTAGCTCACTGCTCTGTCAACAAGAACAGCCTCTTCTGAGGAACTTGGTACAGGGTTACACTGACAATTTCTGTTCCTCCTTAGAAGGAATGGTTTACAGGAACTGTCATGAATTCTGATCTTGAGAGGAAGTGTCTGCCTCTAACTTGGGGGAATTGAGCAAGATGTGTTTTATCTTGAAGGGCTGAGAGAGCTAAGTAAGAAAGAGAACACAGATACCAAAAGAGTGAAATAATGTGCTGTACTGCTGTAGAAAGAACAATGATGAGAATACATGATAAAAACTTGGAGGGGCAAAGGAAGTTAGGAGAGCAGAAATGCTACAGAATAAAGAAAAAATTAACATCAAAATGAGCTCAGGACAGAAAGTGGAGAGAGACAGAATCATTAGCACTCAGTATGGCAACACTAGGGAAGAGAAGTGACACAGCAAGCTAGAAAGAGAGAAGAAATTAAGATGAAAAAACGAGCAAAGAGAACAAAGAAAACTTCAGAAGGGAGAAACTTTGTGCCTTATTTATTTCAGAGCCAAGGAATAAATTCAGAGTGTCAGCACTGGGTAATTCATTATTCAGCAGCAAATAAACCCACCTAAATACTTTCCTCCACTCCTGAAAACTTGAAATTCATCCTTTATGCCTTTATGCCAGTTAATCTCCTTCACTACCCATCTTTTATACATGATTCTCCACACCATGTTCTTACTTAACCTATCTCAGTGGTCTCCCGATTTACGCGAGAATAATTCCTTCTTGAATGGTATCTCCCAAGTTTACTTTTGCACCTGCTCAGAGCTCTTCCACATAGTCCACTTTTCTTCTGGAACAAAGCCACAGCAGTCTAGAGATCTTTAAAACTAAAACAAGTGGGATGGAGAACCTGACACTGGAGCAACATGTAGCAAGCCATCAGCACAGGAGCAATAGCCCCCAAGTCCCCAAGCAGACAGCACAGCACAAAGGTTTCTGTGTTTCTGTTTGGAGAACAAAGCTATCAGTACATCAGCTTCACCATCTGAACAGGCTGTCAATCATTCAACTCCCCGTTCAACAACTCTGAGTTAGTTTCAAACAATTTGACAGTAGTGAGGTTTCAAAAATAAAACATCTCTCAAATCACTATAAAGGAAATGAATTATATTACATGTGACATGCAAGAGTTGGGCATACAGTCACAAGGCTGAACTGAAAAAATCATTGTGAAGGTGTCTGGAAATGAAAGGAGGACCTGAGGAAACTGCAGTGAAGATGTCATTGAGGACACACAGGAGAGGGAAGAGCAAATAGCGAAGGGTAGGTATGGAAGCTATTGCTGTGGTCACATGACATGAGATACTCATACACCATCAGCCTTCATTTCCATGAACAGCTTCTCATAGTAAAAGCTGGAATTCCAAATAAACAGAAGACATTCACAAGATTTTTCTTTTCACAGTGATCTGACAGGTAAACATATTTTTCAGTCCCAGGCACATTGTAATTAGAATACTGTTGCAGTCTGGAAACCTGAAGAATTATTTAGTGACTCACCTCAATAGGGAGTGACTAGTAAGATGTATAAGGCATCCTGCTGCCATGGGGTTTTTTTGTGCTCAAGAGCTCAGTTTTGCTCGAACTTATACCCTTGCTCCCCCAACTTACTTTCTCAAAACACCAACAAATCAAACCACTGACATAAACAAGAAGAGTCCCAAACATGATGAAAAATCCCCACAGAAATGAGGAGTACTCTATACTCATACTGTCACAAAATTCATTTACCACTCTTAACACAGTAATGTGGAAATTCCTACATAACATGAAGTAAAGCACCATGTAACTTAAGTTTACAGCAGCAATCCCTGCTACTCTATTTAACTATCCCATCTATTCAGACTATATCAGCTGTCATGTTTTCCTCTATACTCCCCAGGTTCCTGCTTCTCTCTCAGCATAAGCTGTGTCATCTTGTCACATCGTTTAATTGTCTCTTCTTCAGCACTATCCAACATCAGCAGACAGTAAAGGCTGGAGGTTGTTTGCCCTGCTGGATCATTTCCTTTCTGTAATCCCTGTTCTAACTCTTTCAAACCATCCCTTTCACAGCATCAGATTTTTAGCCTTCCCTTAAAGGTCATACAAAAACTTTTTGTCCTGTAATCACTCCATTCCACTCTTACCTCCCAGGCTTTGTCTCCAATTTCAACAGAACAACAAAAGAATAATGCACTTTTAAAACAATTTATTTGGATAACTATTGGAGAGACAAGATTTCCCACAGTACTTAGCAATTTTGTTGAAAGGACCATGTTTCTTTACAAAACTGCTCCACACAGCCTACTCTGGCATGGCCCTACCTGACTGCAAACCAAGATCCTCTCTATTAATAGTACTTAAAGAAGAAACAATTAACTGTTAATAATGCAAAGCCTCCTTCAGGAAGCTTGGAAAGTAGGACAAAGAACTACCTCCTGCTGGCCTCCTCTTCTGCTAGGTTGTGTTACCTGTAGGTAACCACCTGTGCTTCCACACACCACCAAACTTCTACCACAGGCATGCAGCAGAGCTGATTCTGGCAGAGCCCAATGACAGCACCTGGTCACCTGCAGTCACATCTCTGACAGAAACCAGTCTTCACCTGTGAAATTTCCATCACCTGAAGTTCCCAATTTTGCAAAAGAAGCATGAACTTCTACAATAAGTGTTGAGCAGCATCACATTATGCCTTTGGAGGGGAAGTAAGCTGCTTAGAGATAATACTCAGAATTTCTCAGCACAATCATTGATTAAAAATCCGTCTAATAAAAGTATCAATTCACTTCAGCAACAGCTCTGAAGATGACCTTTAAAGTGTGGGCAATTTCTGTCCTTTAAAAAAGTCTCTTAAATGGAAAGTCGGACTCAAAACACATGGACAATTAACTATAACAGAATAATGAAAATATTTTAAAATTATCAATTAAATCCTTTTTAACCTAACACAATTTTGTAAAGAAGTTCCACAGTTCAGTTACACTGGAACTAAACTATATGTAATTGTACAGGCGCAAGACTGAAAGCCAGGAACACTGCTGGCTTTGGCTCATTTACATGACAAGGAAAGCGCAAGCAGACAAGGAAAAGAACCTTTCCTACAGTGACAGTCAAGATGCCTCAGAGACATCCATCTGGATTACTTGAGTGGATGAGCAGGTAGTTTAATTTCTATCCTGTTTCAAATATTTCCAATTCTGTTTTAATATAAAACACAGAATGTAAGTCTCTCTAAATTGTTATTTGCATGGCCTTATACCCAATAAAAAAATATTTTATTTTCTTACTCTATAGTTAAGGACAGAAACATCATTCAAGTATAAGCTCTTCCAAGTTTTAACTTTTTCCTGAAATGTCTTGATACTTGAGATACTTTTTGTTGTAACAGAAAGAGGGCATGAGATGCATGAGAAGGCAGGATCCAGAAGGTTTCTTGATCTACACAGTGGAGTTGAAGGGCTCATGTCTATCCTAAATTGAAGGACTGTATAGCATAAATAGGAAATCCAAGAAGTCCCTTCAACTGCATTAGCTGCATTTAGAAGCATTCAAATTTTTAGGAAAATACTGATCATTCTCTCCCACTCCTGAAAAGTGGGCCAGGACTGAAGAAATGCAGGTACCAGAAAAAGGAAAACACACCCAGGACCTGTACCAGAACTTGGTGGCATCAAAATCTTGTCTCGGTATTCACACAGCTGAGGAACACACTTAAAAACATATAAGCACTGAGAGATACAGTCTGTACTGAAAGGTTTTGCCAACATAGCTGAATTTCCTAGAAGCCACAGCTTAAGCTAGCAAAATTTATTGTGCAGATGCAGCGATGCTGACAGAAGAGTGCACTTTTAAAACCACTGATGTAGATAAACCCTGAGACTGGAGCCAGTCTGATGAATATCATAGGCTCTTAACGCATCCAGGTGAAAGGATGAGCACACGCAGCAGGGTGAATGAAGGGGTTCACACAGCTCCACTACCATCTACGGGCATACCCATCTTCTGGGGAGGGCTCATTCAGCTGGGAACAGTGAATGAATAGGCTACTCCACACCTTCAATTCATGCACAGACTGCCTTGTTGTCCTGCATGGAGCTGTTGGGCAGGATTAGTGATACAATTTGTGTAAGTTAATTGGGGTTTCCAAGAAGCAGGTGTCAAAGAAAAAGATTTAATATAGCATATGTGTCGCTATTGGGGAAGTTTATCTTTCACATAGGGGAACAGGACAGATAAAGGATACCTTAATATTCCTTTACATCAGTCCATATAACTGAATTATAGTATTATTATCAAATAATTCTCATACATAGAGAGCAAGTAATGCAACAAAATTAAAAAGAAACAAAACAAAAACCAAACAAGCCCATAAACACCAAGCACAGCTTTAATAGAGAATGACAGACTTGCACAGTTTGAAACATAGTAATGGAGGCAAGAGCAAAGCAGGTAAAAGAGATTGGAAAGGTGAGGAGACATTTTATAGCTCTGTCACCTGACCAGGCACATA
Source organism: Nymphicus hollandicus (assembly GCA_009823435.2). Classification (NCBI taxonomy): domain Eukaryota; kingdom Metazoa; phylum Chordata; class Aves; order Psittaciformes; family Cacatuidae; genus Nymphicus; species Nymphicus hollandicus. Next base: position 37,901 of record WTXV02053723.1, on the reverse strand, counting down.
ACCATCAGATATTAACTGGTGCAGATCTTGTTTCCCTAATGCTTAAAAAGCTTAGCTGAACATTACAATGATAATGAAATGTGTATGTGTGCATATAAATACATATACATATAAAATCAATGCTATATATATGCATATATAAATAAAATACACCTATGATGAACATTATGTGGGGAAAGTATTATTAAAAGTCATCTTGTTTTGAAACTGAAGTAACAAAAGCCACTATGAAGCTAATCTAAGCCAAACCAGCTTGGGAAATTGAGGTCACTAATCTGACTCTCTTACCCCTTCAGTAATTGTATATTGCAAAACACTGTAACACTGATAATTTGTTGCTTCACAATATTGAGTTCTTTATGGTAAAAGAGACCAAATCAAGATAACCAGGGAGTACTGGAGATAGGAACAAGGCAGAAATGTTCTTGAACTATGTAAGTTCAGTTTTAATATAGTCTCTCTTCTCTCTCCCCTGAAAAAAACCCTAGAAACCCAATCCCCCCAAAAACTCAAACCAACAAAACAAGAATGTCCCCCATTCTCTCTTGCTTCCAAATTCCTTTTATCTATTTCTTCCATTAAAATGCAATTTATTATGGAGACAAAACCAGCATCATTAGCAATAGTGAAAAATTGTTATGTATTGCTTTATATTGCCTTACCTGTTATCCCCCACAGGGTTATGTTCCTGTCTGAAGAAGAAATTCTTACCTTTAGCACAGATGAGAGGTTTATCAGGATCTGCTGCCTCAGAAAGAAGTACCGTCTATCAGCAAATCAAAAACACTGCTGTGAGGCTGCATCTTCCACCTCTTATTTAACTACCTTTCAAAACAACATGGCCACTACAACAAAAAAAACTACCAGCCTGTCCATGACTCTGATTTAAAGGGCACTGACTATCCTGAAGAATTGTTGAATTAGAGATTGTGTCACAGTTACTTGTAACAGCTACAGCGTAAGGAACTAATGAAGTAGTATCTTATCTCACTGGGATGTCAGTCCTGAAAGCTTAAGCATACCAGTTCAGCCTGCACCACACTTGAGACAGAACACAATACAATTTTCTTAGAAAGCAATCCATCAGTCTCAAACTCCGAATGCCTTATTCATAAAATCATGAAGCAGGTTGGCTCCAGCAAATGAGACGTAATTCATATTCACAAAGCACTATTTGCCAGAACCTCAGTGATAAAATTCTAGAATCTGGGCTTTCTAACAACATTAAGAAAAAAAAATATATATACTTTTGAGGGAGTCTGTGTTCTTTTCTTTTTTTCTTTATGTTTTTTAAGCAAGATGAAGGGCAATAGCAACTGTACTAGTTATCTCTTCCCTCCTCTCCCCTTCGCAGATACCTTCATTCGGAGACTCATCCAAGAGGTACAAGAGTGTGCTCCAGCCCTCCACAACCAAAGAGGCCTGACCACACATAGGATTATCCCACCCCTCTTCCTGATGAGACTGTCTTGCTGTGTGCCAAGGAGAGTCATGAAGCCAGGAGAGCAACAAGGAGGATTTTGATAGGGTTTGGAGAAAATAGGCAATAAAGCATTATTTTATTGCTTGCATCTACTTTGCTTTTACCATTTAAAAAAAAAAAAAAAAAAAAAAAAAAAAAGAAATCCCCCCCAAAAAACCACAAAACAAACTACAACAAAACCAAAATGACCTTTTTAGCCAGTTTTAAAGGAGTTTGACCTGCAGCTATTACTTCAGTCAGCCTGTTTTGAGTGCACTGGGTAGTGCCGACTGACACAGTTCCCTCAGACAGGAAATGTGAGCCAGATGCTCATGATTTCAGAAGGCTTTAATCTAATTGTATTTCTATATATGAAGTAGCCCAATAATGATTCCTGCCAATGCTAATGAAAGGCCAGAGGCTTTGTGCTGACCTGGCTTGCAGGGTCTCAGGGGCTACCTGGAGTTGTCTTGACCTGAGCTGGTTTTAACAGTTGCCAGGTGGTAGAGCAATTAGTGCCTAGCCTATCCCTGGAAATGCCAGTGGGAAAGTCCGACATCCTACAACAGTCACTGGGTAACAGAGAAAAGGCCTTTATGTCAGCTGAGGCTGGGGGAAGGCTCTGGGGCAGCTTTCAAAACCTGAGCTGGCAACTGATGAGAATAAAGCAGGCTACAACAAAACATATAAAGCCATGCTCAAGTGGACCAAGATCAAGAAGGAAGCCAGACCCACCATGAACACTATGCTCCCTGTGATGAAGGGCAGAGAATGCTGGTGACTTCACGAAAACACCCACACACACACATGCACGCACCATTTTGTTTCAATCCTCAAAACCCAGAGGAAAACTGGAAGGGCAAGTGTAACACCAAAAACAGCAGGCACTTGGAAGTTTTGTTTAACAATTTCAAATGGATTATTAAAGAGGCTTTTCTACATTACCACAGTCTATTAGACTGTTAAAACATTAACTGGACTATGAAGAAATTCTTAGTTCGTTACGCATGGCATGTTCCTTTTATCTTAAGATTCAGAGTGTATTAATAAAGCACATCTTCCCATCCACAGTGAAGAACTTTTAAAAGCAAATGAGTAACTGTAAAAGCTTTGGAAGATTTTAAAAACAACTTGGGTTCCTGAAAGTTGTAGATCATGAGCTCTGCTGCCACTTCCCACTGTTTTTTCCTTACTCTGTCCATATGCAAAACCTTTCTCTTTAATACCACATTGAGAGTAATGTGAGAGAGTACTTGTCAGAGAGTATTTGTCAGAGAGTAATGACAATAATGGTTGCTGCCATACAAGTTTTCATTTGATCAACAGCATTTGACTGACGAGCATTTGTCACAAGACACTAATGACATGCATGCTAAATCATGTCATGATTATTACACACTGCATCCATGTGCTCACTTTCCAAATTCATAATAAGCATCAATAGCTTTCAGAATAAAAAAAGGGAGAAGAAACTTTAGATAATATAGTATTAAATTTGACCTACTGAAACAAAATAATTTTAAACACTATCATTAAAAGCCAACTATTTCAAAGAAACTATAAACATATTTTAAGTAAGCAAAACTCTACATGACATTGAGAAAAGCCTTACCTTCCACCATGTGTGTCCTGGGTCTTAAACCATGACAGTGTGTTGGTTATAATCAAAATGATCTTATTGCCTATCTTTGTTTCAAGTAATTTTACTGCTACAGAAATTGGGTTTATATGTTTAATTGTATAGGTAATTTATACATTTAGTAATTATATTATGTGTTAAAAGATTTGCTTTATTACTAACACTGTAATCAACTCACAGAGAGTACTTGCTGAAACAGCAAACCTTTTTCATGGAGCTTCTTTTTTCCATTACTGCATGAACCTGTGATTAACCTTTACTTCAGCAGAGATCCTTACAAAAGTGAGAAGAAAATATTCTCTTACTTGATCCTTTGGAAGAAGCTGCCCGCACTCTCACAGACCTTAAATACCCAAATTCCCAGAGACAGTTTTGTGAAACGGATCCTTTGAAGAGCTCAGGAATCAGGCATTTTAACAAAAAAACCAACCCCTGTCTCTACACTCTGCTGCTGCCACCGTTGCTAACAATTATAAGCCTTCAGTACTGTGAATAATTCAGAAACTCATCTGTTCCTTTCTGTGTAAAGACAATGTTGAGAGAAAAAGGTCACTTCTTTTTTTTCCTTCTTCCAGCCACTGACTTCTCCATCCCAGCACTGGTCTGATCACATGATACACTGAGTGTTTGACATGCATCCCCTGACAGCTTCTTAGCAGCAGTTAGTCTGTTTAGCTTAGAGTACAAAAATAATAGGAGCACAAAGGAGTGACAAGATTCAGCAGTTATACACACAGTATCAGCATTCACATTTGCTGTAGGTCTTTCAGATACCTGATGTACAGCAGGCCTATGTTTAATTATAAAATAGACAGATGTCAGCATACATATTGTAACCAGGCAATCTGGTACTGATGCACAGAAATGGTGGTACTTGAAAAACATTTATTAAAAATAATATGAGCAGTATAAACACCTGTTTTCCAAAGACTTACCATTTGAGAATACTCCCCTTCAGGTCTTTTTGAAAAGACTGTAAATTCACTGCCACTTCCTCTTTAATCTTGTGATTAACAAGTACACTGGAAGGCTGTCAACATATACACATACAATATGCAGAGCAAGACAGACTTATGCAATATAGTATTTAAGGGATTAACTACTGTTTACTTAAATCTTCTCCTCCCTTCACTTAAATTACAGCCCTTTTTTTTTTGGCCAAGAAAGATTGCTTTAAATACATATGCACAGGATCTGTGAATGCTTAATTTTCCAAAGATGAATGGTTAAAAATCTTAACTTGCAATTTTACTGAACTCTAACACACACACCTCCCCACAGCTGAAGCCTGCTTCACTGAATCACGACTGTGTGTCTTACCATGAAGAAACCTGGCATATTCCTTGATACTAAAAAATCCTGCCAGTTACTAAAACAGAACATAGCATCTAAGTATTTTTACCCATTATTTTCTTCCTCTGGCTGAAATCAACTTGATGGTCAAGGAAGATGCCTACCTAAGGAAGATGAAAGATTACAATGCTTCCCCTCTCAAGTAAAAATCAAAAACCCAACCCCCTTCTGCAAGGAACAAACCACCCCCTTCCCTAAGTCTCTACTGTTTAAATTAGGTCTAGCAGGTTGCAGTTTGTTACTTGACATCTTTCTTTCCCATTTCCTCCTTTCTCTACAAAAAACTTCAGATATATCACAAAACGTCAAATTTAGTCTCCCTGGTTTTGATGAAGGACTTTTCAATGTCTTCATCATTGAGATCAATGAACTCTTCCCTCAGACTTCAGCAGAAAGAACAAGAGCACTCTATCCTGAGGAGAATAACCTTTCTCCCAAGCATCCTTCACTCAGAACCACTTCCCCAAACATGGCTAAAAATGAACAGTTTCACAAAAATTAAAATAAATCCAAAAAACTAACATCAACAACAAAACCACCATAAAACCAGCATCAACAACAACCCCTTCCCCACTCTGAACCCACAAAAAACCCAAACAACCCCCCCAAACAAACAAAACAAACCCCCACAAAACAAAAACCAGTGTGCACTTACTCATCTGCTATAAATTTTGGCTTAATACTTTCTTGAGACAAAATACCACAAATAGATATTTATCATACTGAGAACAGGACAAAGTCTCTGTTTCTAATATAAAAGCTCCCTAAACACCTCAATTCTATACAAACTGTCAGAAGCACACTGCACAAAGAGTCAAGAATTGTTATAAACTTCCCATCTCTCAAATGCTGCACGTTTGCAATCTCCCATTAGAAACCTTCTGTGTAAAACTGAGTAATCCAGACAGTCACAGTGCATTCAGAGTTCTTGATCATTTTGTATGACCATCTCTGCAACTCTAAAAAAAAATTACATTAATACCATGTGTAGGTCTAGGTTATGTCAGGTACTAAAAGATTCTAATAAACGCGTAGACTCATTTGCACAACTCTAGGGTGCCAAGATATTCTTAGGTGTCTGACAAAGGGAGCAACTCAAGCCTCTGCTCTTTGTGGTAGAATTTGCATATACTCACTCTATAGATTCTAAATGATACAACCATTTTTAGGCTACTCTCCTACTAACCAATAGAATCATAGAACCATTTAGGAAGGAAAAGACCTGTGAGATCATTGAGTCCAACTGTTAACCTAGCACTGCCACTAAACCATGTCCCTAAACACCAGATCTACACATCCTTTAAATACCTCCAGGAATGAAGCATCTTCCTGGGCAGCCTGTTCCAATGCTTGATAACCCTTCTGGTGAAGAAATTTTTCTAACATCCAATCTCAACCTCCTCTGGCATAACTTGAGGCAATTTAATCTCATCTCATCTTACATAAGCACTGACGTGTTAGAAGCCATCTTGCCTCTTCAGGACAAAAGACCATGACAGAACAAGACAGCCAGCATACAGAAGGCATATCTAGAAGTTCATACTGTAAGTTCTGCAATTTACTGCAGCTAGTCAGCTTTTGTAAACAAGAGACAAAAAAAGAATAAGGTAAGCTCAATACGAACAATGTTCAACAGATCAATAGGCACACTAGCTCCCATTCAGACCAAGACATAACTAAGGTTATCCCAGTGTTCTTTCTCAAGCCAGTAACAACTAACACCACCATTGTGCTCTGTACAATTTTTTGTGATTTTCCTTGTTGGGAAGAGAGTCAAAGTTTGGGTTTCTCCCACTTCTCCTGCTGAAGTGTGGAAGGAAACTGAGCAGCAGAGCAGAAGACGCATTTCATTCAATCCAATAAATCTGAATTAATTTCCTCCAGTAGGTTTTAGTGTCCAGCTCAGAGACCTGTCCTTCTGGATTGCTGCAATGAACACCGATGACCAGTGCTCATGAACATGATTTTTTTTGCTGAACTTGCGTAGCACCAGTAATCTTCATGACAAACCATATTGGAATAGGAAGGCAAACAAGAATGCAAGCTAAAATTTTATCTCCAGCTGTAAATATGAAATACCACTTGGTAAAATGACTGTTGTGCGCAAATCATTTATTGTGTTACACCCATCAGAAAGCAGATTATACTAGAAAAAAATATTTCTAATTTGTTGTAAAAACACAGCCAGTACATACAACAGAAATATTAATGCAGGACTACCAATTTTGTTATAGCTTTTAGGGTTTTTTACATCTAAATTGTTGGCTTTTTTAAAGAAACGCCTAGGAAATACGCACAAACGTTGGTAACACATCAAACCAAGTGAAGCATCTGTTTAAGTTTTGAAATAATTTGGAAACACTGATGGATGATGGAAAACACCTACACAAAAGGTTTGTATTGTGAATTGTTTTACAGTTTGTAAGTTCTGTGAATGCATTGTGAACATGAAATCTTACAAAAAATATTTATATTTAAGTTATTTATCAGATTTCCTATCGTCTCCTTCTAACATGTTCACACTTCGAATTGTTTAAATGCTGAAAAATGGAAGAATTTCAACTAAGTAATTGCTTGTCTCTTTTTACTAATATCATTAAAGCTTACTAGCAGCAGTGAAAACCACTATTCATTAATTTTTATTGTGGGGGGAGAAGGCAGGAAGAGGACACTGTGGTCCAGGCTCAGAGGAAAAAAGGCATTAAATAAAAAATGGTTAACAAATGGATTTTTGGAATGCATACACAGCCATATGCTGTGAAACCCGCTAATACATAAATGCTTAATCTTACTACAGCAAGGAGTCTAGTGTCTGGAACAAAATTACACATACAATTTTCAAGGTCACACACTTATGTACATGAGTTAGGCTATCGCTGTGAAAAATTTTCCTTGCTTGTTGAATGATTTACGTTCCAGTATTCCAGTTTTAAACAAGCTTTGATGATTCACGTTGGAGTGATTAGTCAGAATCTCAGAATTCATGATGAGTATAAAAAAAAAAAAAATAACTGTTTGTGACATACTGTATAAAAAATATAATTACCATAGCTGTTTCTTTCAAGGCTATTTAATTGCCTCCCATAATCATTTGCAATCCACATGTAGCTGTTCATTCTACAAAAATAAAAAAGGCTTGAACAGAATTGGATGAAAATGTCCAAGGCACCTAATACAAAGCCCGTAATATCTTCATATTTAGCTGTTCAGGCTCACATGGTGCCTCCCAAGAGTTTTCCAAATACACTTTTTCACAACAACAGAGCAAACCTAATGGACAACACAGATTAAGATTTATGACAAATTTTCTCTTTTGTCGAAACTACACTACAAACAACTACATAAAGAACACATAATAGCAAGCTTATTTAGGGTAAAAAATACTTGTCAGTGAAGCTCCACTGGTGCATAATGCTTTGAAACCCATGTTTCAAACAGAGAAAACAATCACAAATCACAACCTTCAGTAAAAGAACACATAAAGTACAGCTTGAAGCACTGTCTTGGGAAATGTAAACTATTTAAATACATAAGAAGTTACCTTTCTATGACAAAATAAGCCTGTCTCCCAGTCTTGGAATCTTTTCCAATTTCTACACTTTCTTCACTGATTTTTCTCCCAGCAGGAGCCAGTGGCAGTTGCCAGAGAAAGTGGAGGGTTTCTCTCCAATCCTCCATAGCAAGTCAAGGTTTGCTACAACCCAAAAATCCCTAAAGCCAAGCTCACGCCAAAGGGGCTGCAAGCATCCTCTCTTCCTACTGCTCTTTCCACTCCATGTACTTCTCAGGTTTCGCCACTAGCCATTGAATTTAACTCAGGCAAAGAGGAGAAGGATTTCAGGCATACACTACACAGCACCCAACGGACTCGTTAAGAAGGTGTCTTTTGTGTAAGGGTTGTACAGAGCTGCCGAATTCAGTATTTCTCACTACTTCCTATGTAAAGCTCGCTCAGTTTACAAGGATGGAGGCCTTCTCATTAGCGATCTCCAAACCTTCCCTGCAAGGCAAATGATCTGAATGATCCCATTTTCATCATACTCTGAAAAGAGTAACACCATGGGTAGCTACTGTGTGTCATAGTGGGGGGAAAATGTGACTTTAAAGGTTTTCTACCAGCTTGTTGAGAACAGTTGCAGACAAGAGCATCTACATGGCCCCGAGCATTATAGGTAACAGAAAGAATACAAAACTTATTGCCTTCATTCAAAATGCTGTGATCAGCAAAACAGCAAATATCTTAAAATGTTTGTGTTGAAAGATCTTCTAAGATTAAAATATTACCTTAGGGGAAAAAAAAAAAATCTACTTTTTCCCTACACACAGCAAGAAGATCATTCTAAGAGGACACAGGATTTTCTTCATCCCTAGTTTTATAGATGTTGTCTTCTAACCCCTCCAAACTGAGGTGCAGGTCTTAGCCTTGAATCGCAATAATCAAATTCAGATTTTTAAAGAACAACAGTCTTTGTCAAGAAAAACAGTCGTTGTCAAGAAACACTAAAGGCATGGTTTGTCTATCTATAGACACATATACAAGACACATATAATGCTCCATTAAGGTAGTGGAAAATACTCAAAAGTCCATAAAAATTTTCTCTTTCAAATTTCTAGAAGAATTTTTCTTTTTTTTTTTTGCAGAAGTAAAATGAACATGATGAAGACGACATTTGATAAGGATCCTTGCAAGATAGGTTCCAAAAAGGTAGGTTACTATAGTGTAACAGCGACAGACAGGCAGATGACAGCAAAACATGGTACAGATAAATGTTTTCTACGTGGAGAAAGGTCACAAAGAGTTGTGCTAAAAACAGAGATTAACAGCAAGGCAACAAAACTAACCGAGACTGAAAATATGACTATTCATTGCCTCTTACAACTCAAGAAATAAGGATTTGTTCATACCTTTTCATATATGTGCAGAGAAGGGAACAGGATACCAAACTAGCTGAATATTAGGCCTGACCAGTAAGGTTGTTCTTATACCTTTATTTTAGAATACCCCAGCAGCACAAAGCTGCAGCATTTCTTAATTCAAACTACTAAGAAATTACTGCCAAAAGTGGTGTCCACTCCCCTTCTACCCAACCCATATACTTGAAGTGCTCTACCTAGTAGTTGTACCTCAGGATAAGCTAGAAAATCAGCCAACTGATTTTGCTGGGTTCATTCTTTCATGAGTTCACAGAGGTAGCATGTAAGGGAAAAACCCTCACTGGTTTCCAGAAGAGGAATTACAGAAGTTCACACATGTAACAGAATAGGGTTCTGTCCTATAGAGATCTGTAAGTAACAAGAAGGTGGTTGGAAAAAACAATTGAAAAATGTCCAATTCACAATTTTAACCTTACTGCAAGTAGATCACAAACTTTTTTTTTTAATAATTTATTATATTTTACTGTAATTGTGTTTTATTTCTCAGGCAAACTTACAGAAACCTCTCCTGCCCCCTGTGTGGAAGCTCCTCAACTTGAAGACACAGGATTTGTACTGGGTCAGTGACAGGAAGCATCTCATTGTGCTGAATACCAGAGCAGGTGTGAGGAGTTAAACAAATGGCACAGCTAATAGCAGGGCCTCTTTTACTGGGAGTGAGTTTGTTTCACTCTCTTCTTTTACACCCCCAGTGTGCCTGCACAGTAGTTTATATAGGGCAGTGAGTGTCATCAAGCAACCACTAGGAAATAAAAAAAGATACAAAGCACATCAGGTACCATAGAGCACACTCAGACCTGTCAGTCCAGGGGAACTATGTCTTGCAGACCAAGATTGCTAGTTTTAATATGGCATTTTCTCCAAGAGCTCAAAGCACACTGCTTTGTTAGTTCTCACACTCCCTATCCCCCATTAAACAGAAAACAAATGGGGGTGGAGGGGAATAAATCTCTCAAGGTGAGACTACTCCCTTCTGGTGAAAATGGTGTGCTACAAAGGGGAAAACATACTTTGGTTTTGGTTGGTTTTTTTTTTTCAAAGCATAAATACGAATAACATGCATTTTTAAATTAATTTTTGATTGAAGAACTCAGTGAAAACAAAAATATTACCAACAGTTACAACTACTCTTTCATTAAGATTTAGCATTAATGCAGCTACTGCTGCGTAACTCGGCATGCCAATCCATCAACATTTGTCAGTGCTGGTATCTTGAAGCCATCCTTATGAGGAAAACACATGAACAAACAGTAGGTTATCTGTGATTTTCTTTTTCTTTTTTTTTTTAAATGCCGTTACATATATTTGAAAAAGACTGAATGTAGACCTGAATCAGTGTATATATAAGAAATAACACATTTAAATACATTAACACTATTAATAACAGTTAAAACACACATTTTTCTGGATAAAGTCAGAAAAACAAGACTTGGGAAATACCTGAAAAAATATTGAAAACTTATAGGTGAGGATTTTTCACATGCATGAAGTATTTCATTTAGCTTGAAAAGCATATTTATCTAACACGCAATGCTGTTGGTTTACAGTTGTATACTGCTTGTTGAGACATACAAAATAAAAGTAACTATCATAGCCACTGAAAAAACATTTCCATCTTCATACTTCCAAAATAAAACCTCTTGCTTATAACTTTTGTAATATCTGACTCCTCAAATCTAATTGTGTTTAGTTTCAAATATTGTATATTTATCAAATCGGCTGTTCATAACAATTGTCCTAAAAGATATCACTTCCATTTACACATTTTTCTTTACAGCAACTTATGGAAAGTAGAGGATTTTACAAGGAAGGTATTGATTCCAAGATAATAACAGATGGTACCTGTGTGATCTAAGTAGGGGTTTTTTTTTCAGAAAAAAGATCAAGTGATAAAAGTAGTGTTGTGATTTGTAAAGGTCACGTGCTGGCAGATCAAATCAATCTTAGTTTTGAAAATAGTGCAGGATTAAAAAAAAGAAGTCTATTTCTAAGTGCTGGATCCTTGTCAATGCCTAGCTTTAAAGAGACAATCATCACCACAGCTCTAGTTAGGATATTTTGATGAATTCACTGTATTAATTCTAAGGTAGAAAACACTGCATTGAGAAATGTTTGCAGCAAGATTAACTTTCTGCCCAGATGCCTTCTGCCTCCCCACCTATCCTAGCTACAAATATTTTTTCCAATATTGTATTATTTTTTACTAGTAATGGATAAATTTCACATTAAAAAAAAAAACCAAACCCACAACTCAACAAAACCTATTTGTGTTTGGATTGAATCTATTTAACAATACTCTGGAAAGTGCATCTTGAACTTTGGAGAGAGCTTTTAAAACTACTTACTTTGTACTAAATTTCACTTTTAAGCTTATAGATTTAAAGTTGTAGTGTATCTTATTATCCCTGCCCAAATAGTTTTCAAGCTGAAATGTGATGGAAATGGACAAACAAGAAGACTATGATTTAAGAGGAATACATATATATTCGGTCCCTTTGAAAATAATAATTCTTACATTTGGGGAGCCAAGTAGAATTTTACCAGAGTGGAAAATGTCATTTCTAGTTTCTTCATTTCATCAATATTCAGTAAAACATACATCTGAAGGAACATTTCTTCAGCATTTTCTATTTTGCATGAACAATCTAGCAAAGTACTTACATTACAGCAGCCTTATAGGCAAAGCATGCATGGACAGGCCAGGTGAAAGACAATGTATGTAAGATTTCCCAAGCTTACAGGTTCCTCCATTAATTTAACACAAACATTTTGCTGTTCTTTATTAATAAATAAGTTCACATCACTACAAATATTTGCTACATTTATGTTTTGTATGAAGCTTGCTTCAGAGTCTACATGAGTCTCTTGCATGAAGACTAACACCAACTGTGGTGGCAATGGAGTGCAAAGAAAAGCCGATGATGATTAATGGAATCACTGTGACAAAAATTATCATGCAGGTCACTTTTCCTTTATTAAAGCTTTACCGTTTCCATAAAAACAGTAGGTTTTAAAAAACATCTTCTCCATATCAACATGGAGTGTTTGACAGTTGTTGATCTTGGTCTCGAGAAGGCATTAAGAACACTAGGATTCTCTAAGCATTCTCTTGTAGCACTGTTGTCTTGTCCATGCTGGAGAAGGCTTATCCCTCTCTTTTACCCGTGTTTCCCAGATGCCCAGGTATGGATCCCAGATGCCCAAGTATGGATCCCCGTCCTTCAGCCTCCCTCAATATATCATAGCCACTTAGCACTTTTAACTTTGTGAATGTGAAAAAACATTGAAGTGTCTTTAGCTGAGTGCACTCCAAGTAACACCTGCTGAACCCTGAGCACTGTTCAGAGCACAGATGCTGGACACTTCTGCAGTGATACTGTTTACAATAGCATCATCCCAGCAGATGGAAACACATGCAACATACACAGCTGCTAGCTGTAGGAAAATCTCTTGTCCATGTAGTAGAAAGTGAAGGACAACAGTGGTTACTCTAGAGCTGAGAAGGCTGCTTACACTATTGATGACAAAGTGATGGCAACCAACAAAGCTTGGTACTTGCAGCCCTGCCACCAACAAACCAGAAGTAGAAAGAATGTGTTCCCAGGAAAAGACCAGGCACTGGGTAAGAGCAACACAAGCAGCCAGGGGAGCTGGGCAGCCAGCACTACATCTAAGTCCCACAGTAAGAGAGGGTGACCTTGATCTATATGATGTGCCAGCTTGACTGTCAAGAGCAACTATCATACAGAAAAAGCAAGAACTGCCTTGGGTTTGCTTCATCATGCCTGCAGGTTATGGCTAGGCAGTACCTGTGTCAGACTGCCTCTGCCCTGCATGTAGGCTTTGCAGTTGTTTCCTGAAATACTGGTAGACAAGGATCTTGATCATCATTTCAGCATGAGAAATGGAAGCAAGTGATAGGCAGGAAAAAGGTCAAAGGGACAGAGAGAAAAAAGGAATGAAAAAAAGACAGACACATCTTCCTCCCCCAAACCTGCAACTGTATCACTGACACACTATTTTCTCAACTAGATAGTGCAGGATAGTGACAATGGACTAAGGATATTATTGACAGCAGAGAAAAGTAACTTTCTGGACATGAAAAATGTAATCACTTTTACTTAGCGAAGGACTAATTGTTCCCATCAGAAACAGACATTTAAAAATTATCAGTGAGCTCCTGTGCATGTACACAGGCACATGGATAATGAGAAGTAAACACTTTCCTCATGGCCTTATGTATGTGCCTGTGCGTTTCCCATGGAAAAGCACCCTACTGCTAATGGCCAAAGTGTATCTGTTGTCCCTCATGAAATGGGGTTGACTTGGACATAAGTGAAAATGGCTCTGTGCATCCTTAAATCCTGAAATAAGTTGCATCAGTCTGAAACTGAATTTTCTCCCAAACTATACTTCTAAAATGGCTCTGGAACTGGCAGTAAACTAGAAATATCAAGTCTACACCCAAACTCTCAATATGCTTCATGGGAGGTTAAGTGTACTGCCAAGTCCCTGCTCATGCTCTCAGTCATGACCAGCAGCAGACTGCTCTGCAAGCAGACCAGCAGATACGCATGTAAGACAACAGTAGAAGTATCATAAACCTCCAGTGCCCAGTGCTGCTCGAACATAAAAGCCCCAACTGCAATACAAACTAGACATATTGAATCACCCCTGCTGCTATAATCGATGTTCTGGATTGACACTCTGGCAGTTCCAAGATTTCCCTGAAGCTTTCCCCAGGTTTCAACATCCAAGCCACACTGTAAACTAGCCTACACTATATATAGTTTTGAACAACACACTGCATCTTGTGACTGCCTCCAGGATCAGAAACAAATACCTGCTAAACCACCTTCACACTGTTAGCTAAAATGTTCATGAATTGCCACGCTAATTATATACCCATGAGTTTCATACCCAACATAATAACTGTCCACACCAAACGCAAGCTGGGAATGAATTTTAAATTACAGAATACATGAAAAGAGATACAAATCAGCACAAAAAGAGCAGTCATGAGGAGGCTGTAGACTGGGTCTCAACTAGTTTCCTTTGACACTGGAACAAATCAAAACAGATTACAAATTGTTCACTCTTTGTCTTGGGTCTCGAAAATAATCTGTAACAGTAATTCATTCTAACAACAGAAAGTTTGGGGTGAAAACAGGTGGAGTAAACATTGATTTAAAGTCAAAACAATCAGCTGCAGCCTTAACTGTGAGTAGTCACCACACTAACCATCAGAGCAGCCCTCTTGGGCTGTCCAGTGAGCAGCACATGCAGAAGTCTAGCAAGGCTGTTCGAGCACAATCTCTACAGCTTCAGAAGTGCTTATATGCAACAGAATGATAAAGGACATTTGCATCCTGCCCAAAGTGGATCCGAGCATTCTGAATCTTTATATAGAGGAATGTAGAAGCAGTAATACACACTTTATTCTTAATCATTAGACCTCTAGAACTGCCATTTTTTTATCTAAGAGACCTGCTAAACCAGACAACAAGCCATGGACCTCAGCACTGGACATGCAAGAATACCCTAAAGAGCCCTCACAGTTAAAGGAGTTTGGATTTTGTTATTCTCCAATATCTGAGGGACTGTATGAAGTATCATGTGTGAATCACAGTAAGTATACTTACACTTTGAAATCTAACATATTAAAACAACCCCAAACAACTTTAAAAATTAAGTTTTAAGAAAATTATACACCCAAGTTATATGATATAGTAGCTGGAAGAAAACAGACTAAAAATTACCTTGAAGCAATATATGAGACAAGCTCCTATTAAAATATGCTTGACTTGTCTAAGTAAGATCTGTGCTCCACCAAAAGGAAAACACTGAAAGCAAAATATGAGATGACATATTTAGATTTTGAGTAAGAGAGAATGGTTTCATCCCTGAAATTAATTGGAAGCCAGATGAGTTATAGGACACTTAGAAAAAGAATGAATGCTTCTTTCACACACAGCAAATACTGAGACAAAGAAGGAATAGAAAGAAATTAAACTGTCAAGAGAGGAAGTTCAGACCTCAAGGTACTAAAAAAAAAATAAATAAAAAATGCCAGTGTTATATATAGCAAATGAGATTTGCAGGTGGAGTAAAGGTATCAGTGGAGAAGTTCAGGATCAACCATGAGATACTGAGGTTATCCACGGAAAGTCTAAATAGCAACTATACTAGCAGAACAGTCGATGTGTCCCCAGGAGAAACACATCCATGCGAAGTATTTAGAGGGAAAAGTCAACACAAGCAGGCAAAAAGAACAGAGAACAGTCATTAGAGGTG
This sequence comes from Nymphicus hollandicus, assembly GCA_009823435.2. Lineage (NCBI taxonomy): Eukaryota > Metazoa > Chordata > Aves > Psittaciformes > Cacatuidae > Nymphicus > Nymphicus hollandicus. Next base: position 22,218 of record WTXV02053723.1, on the reverse strand, counting down.
TCAAGAAATATGTACAGCTGAGAATCACAAGCACATAACTGTCAGTTAACAGTATAGTTTAGACATGGTATATAGGAAAGAGCAGATGGCCAAGAAGTGACCCTTGTGAGAGGGACTTGAGAGAGCAAAGGTCTTGTCATGCAAGAAGTGAACAAATACACACCTTCCTATATTTTAAGAGATGTGTAGAAAAACGTCCACAATAAAAGGATAGGGCAGGCCTTCGGATGAGAGATTTGTTGAAGCACAGTGGTTATACAGGGAGGAGAAAATGAAAGAAGTAATAGCTGCACACGAGACTGCACAGAGTTCCTCAGGGCAGTCATCATTATCCAATCTCAAATATAATTTCTTAAGTATTTTGGAAAAGACTATGAGTAAGGTCTAACACCGTGTATCTCTTTTCACTACCAAACAATTGATGATAAAAATGTTCCTTAGCTGGAAGATTTTATATCAAGCCCTTTTTATTGATATGACATTTAAAACTTTCATTAACTGAACAATCAAGCCAACTTTTACAAAGCAAAGCAAAACAGCAGGAGGGCAAGCTCACACCAGGTACTGGGTACATTTTACCCATTTATTTAAATTACTTAGCTAGATAGATAGAATTGTAAAGTGAAAATATCAATTGTCAGCACATCTCAGCTATAATTGGTGCTGTACATTTCACGAATAAACCGAAATTGAAGACTCTAGCAACTCTGTCTATGCCAAACTTTCTTCTCTCAGAGTCTGAACAGTTTCTAGATTATCTTCTTGCTTCTCTCAAACTAAAGATTCAACAGAACATGCTTATGGCTTGAAGAAACCCAATTTTCATCACAGGAAACACTTGTGATATAAATGGTTAATAAGCATATATCGGTATCATCATATAATAGTACAAAATGGTTAATGAGAAAATAATATTATCAACTTGCTCAAACATACTAAAAGAGTAAGACAAAACTATTTTGTAAAGAAGTATTAACTAACAGCAAATTTTTGTGGTGGTGGTTTGTTTTCACTACTTAGATATTGGCTGAACACTGGGGAATGCTTAACTCCACAGCCTGGACAACAGATCTAGGTTCTAAGCTTCACGTAACTCAAATGATATCTATTTAGGACACATGTATGTTTGCTATGTCCTTCACATGGTCTCGAGGTCAAAATGAGAGAGCCCTCCAGTCTTGGCAGTTTTTACGTTAATTAAGCAGAGAACATTTTAACAAGCAGGCCTGTAAAACTGAAGACTCCTGCATCATTTTGGCAAAACTTTGCCTTCCAAACAAGTAAGAAAGTGGAATATCAGAAACTGCCTTTTTACTACTGAGATCAGGAAAACGGGAGTAAGAAAGAAAACAAGGAAGATAAGAGAATAAATGAAGATTAAAATGTTTTAAGTCACAGTAATGCATCATAAGAACATCAATATAGAGCACATTAAAATATAACACCCTAATATGATTACATTTAAGTGCTCTATGAGGATATGCATATGATTTATTGTTGTGAAGTAAAACATTTTATTTCTATTGAAGCAGCATTACAGCTTTCAAACCTGCTGCAAGTTTGTGTGTCTGTTGCCTTTTACATTCTTCAACATCAAATGACAGATTCTGCTGAATATTTACTTACTAAAAACCTGGCAGAACTTGCAGACCTTGATTTTTATTGTAAGACTAACTCTGTATGCGAGCTACCAGACTTTCTGCTTAGCATCATGGCATCAAGAACTAAAGGAATCAATCAAAATTTTGGTTCAATTGATTTTTCTCACTGACAAAATTCCTCTGCTTAAAAATCTTGATGATTTGAAGCATCCCAGAAATGTTAATGTTCAATACACAAGGCATCACTATTGCATCGTCAGGCCAAGACTCAGTGGATAAACTGGAAATACAGATATTTTACAGAAATAAAGGTATCTGTATTTGTATTTTACAGGACAGATTTCTGACTCTGCTTCAACTGCTAAAGACAAATACATGCTAAGTATTTATGGAAAAATCTACCATTCAGTACATAAACAAATGCTCCAGTGCATACACTATATACATGACTACAAGTAACACATATAACTGCTCAGCATAATACTCAAAGGAACCTTGTAGGGTAAGTAGAGAAAGGAATGTATGAATGAATATTGCTTATTTTAAATTTTTAAACAGTGCAGGTTTCCAAGCCAAGCATGAAAACTAGGAATGTAACATATTGCTCTAAAAAACACTGAATAAACCAGCAAAAAGTCTGTTAAAAACATAGTATGATATGACACAAGTAGTTTTGCCAGTATTTGAAATCAGCAATACAGTGACCCTCCCCAAAAAAAAAAAAACAACCCCAAAACAAAAAAACAACCGAAAACCAACCCTGCAATAAAACAAAAGTGTCTTTTTATCAAATACTATTTCAAGTTATTTGATGTTGAGAAATAAAAAAATAACAGATCAATTAGCTTTCACTCTCAAATCGCAATGGAAAATGATCACAACTTGTAGGAGATATAATAAATACATTAATCAGTTTATGTATCACTAACAATAACTCAGCAAATCTTCCCTATCAATTAGAAGTACATAATGTTAAGAACCCTTTCACATTTAAATTGAAAAGGTTAATGTAAAACAGAATGAAGAATACAGCCAGCATCTTTTTACTGATTTTATTTATAGTGTTTCTTGGTGATGAAAATATCTGCATAATGTACGCAGCTTTGCTATTAATACACTACAATTCTCCATTTACCTTTCAGGCCTACTAATTTTGGTCAAAAAAAAAAAAAAAAAAAAAATCAAATCAAACAACCCAACATCCCTGTATTGTACCACAGTCTCAACAGTTTCCACAGCCACAAAGACATTGAAGAGTCTCCTCTTGAGGAAAACTAGGGGCAGCAGACACACATCTCTTTATCTCTTCATCTACCAGTAATCCTGATGAAGCTCTATTACTAATTAAATGACCTGTCCAGATGGGTACAGCCTGTTTTCTGGGCAACTGCCCTGTGTAACAGCACATCTGTAAAATGAGCCAGTGCCGAACCCTTCCCTGCTTCCCCCACATCAGGCTCTGTGGTTGCAGCATGCCTTCCATGCTGCAGGGCTGGAGGTGAGTAGGAACATGCTCAGACCAGCTTCCCTGAACTTGGTGGCTTAAATCCACTCTCACAGCATGTGGCAATGTGAACCAAGAACTGGTAGCAAATTTGTCTGGCTACAAATACACAGATTTCAACTGTTGATGTGAAGAAGCTGGATTTAGGGAAAGCTGATAAGACTGAAGCCTCTTAGCTTCCATCCATCCCAGTAAAAGCACGTGCATCAATATCAGAACGACAACTGAATCATCCGAATCTTTCACTTCCCATTGCTTCCTACAGAAAAAAAAGCAAATTATCAAGTTATACTGCAGTCCTGAAAGCTTAATTGAGGAATTTCACAGATATTTGTATTCTTTTAGTTTGGTGTTTGTTTTTAATAAGTAAATAAATAAATCTTTCTGTCAAAACAAACTGGTAAGTTGATAGCAACATGATTCTGTTTGAGCATCACAACATTACTCTAGCTGGTAGACTGGCAGCCTTCACAAATTTCAGTTATTCAAAGAGAGCCTAGTTTGGAAACTAAATACACTGGTAAGAAAAAAGTTACAGGGAAATAAAGCAGGGACTAAGAGGAGGCATTTTCAAGGGAGGCAAGCAATCCACAGAAAGAAATCTCTTTTAATAACTGCACTTGCCAGAAAGTATGGAACTAATTATTGTTCCAATATGCATAATGTATTCAGAGACCTCAAATAACAGACATTACTACCTGGCATTTCAGGCACAGTTGTTGAAGTATACTGATTGTAAGCATAAATGTTCATATTATGAAACAGGCAGATGGTCTGCTTCACCAGAAACATTACAGTCTGACATTTGTTATCAATTGTACTGATTTAATACTAATGAGAGTAAATGGAGACAGATTTGCAAAAATCTGTCTCTCGGGAAGATATATGTGTGCCTTTAAAAATCTTTTACTTCGGATACATCATGCCACGGTACCAAGAGGAATAATAATATATTCTAATATACAGCACCACTCTGACATTTGCGCAGAGCTTTCAAGCCAGTAAGCAAAACCTACAAGTACAGGAGAATAAATTTATTCAGGAAAAGAAGCAGAGGTGATGTTTCAGGATCTCTGCCATAGTAGCAATCAAATAAATTAAACTTACTTTTTATGATATTATAAAATACCATTATACCCATTACTAAGACTTTTGTTCACAAGTAGTGCGATTACAAGACAAGCACAGTAAGGTTAAGTTATGCTTGTTCTCCAAATGCCAAAGTGCTCTGCTCTCAGTCATTGTGCCCCTGCTGACACCACATTCACTGCAGGCTGGGAAAAAAAGGAAGAGCCACCAAGCTCCCCCCGACACAATGAACTACCAGGAACCCAAAATGGGTTATGCAGAGCAGCCTGTCCCATCACAGTCACTGGCCGTGTCATGGACTATGGCAAAAATCAGAAATTCAAACTGATGAACATGAGACAAGGGGCATAAATTATCAGTGCTTTCTCAAGCCTAACACTTCTCCTTGGACTTGTTCTACTGCATGCAATTACTTTGGGTCTTAAGAATCATTAAGGCTAGGTTTCTCATTATGATCAAGTGGTGAAAGTGTTCCCTGTAAGTAGGTGTCTGTCTGCCTATGTTTCTGTAAAGCGACCACGTTATTATCTCTGAGATTTCTGTTGCTATAAAGCATGCTGACTCTTTAGAGTATCTTTTCAAGCACAAATTAACAACAAACACCACACTTGCAAAAAGGTGCTTGAAAGATGGTCAAAGCACAATTTTAAAATTCATTCTTAAATCTAAATACGGTGCTGTCTAATAGGAGAGCAGTGAGGCAGCCCAGTTAGTGAACTGCTGACCCTCAACACGTTGACTATGTAACATAAGGGCTCCCCAGAACACTAGCATTCCCCATGTAGCAGGCCATGCCAAAGGAGGGACACAGCTCCTGCAAAGGGCTACAAGAAACAGACACCACAGAAGCTCCTTGCTTGTTTTGCTCCCTTCAGATGCTTTCTGTTCCACTTCTGCAACACCAAAGTAAGTGTGATCAAATATACAGCAATTTGTTACATTCTTATTAATCACACAGTATCAATTCTATGGAGATTCTGAGTTTATTCAAAGCACTCTCAGCACAAGCACAGTTTAAGAGTGAGATGTAGCAACACTATGTTACAATTCAATTACTTCATTTCAATTTATATCAAACACCAAAACCTGAGAACTGATTCAGGCAGACTAACAGTGAAGATCTGGTTTTCCTCTATTATAGCCAGAACTGTAAATACTATTATTCACTTGCTTATTATTTCACTGAAAGCTAATAGCCTTTTTATGGTCTGAGGCTCGATCACTATGGGTTTTATTATGAAGGAAAAATATAGTTGTTTCTAATCAGCCATATATTGTATCAAATGAATACATTCAATAAATAGATGTTATAAATATGTCTTTTAACCAAATCTATCTATATGCTATTGATACAAAATAGATTCTATTGTAGTTTTCATTGTTTGGCCACACTGATTTCAGCTAAAATATACTGACCCTGTATATTGAAGGCCAGGCACTAAATATTACCTTTCCCCAATTTTGTATTTTTTTTTTTAATTTATTTAGCAAAGACTCGGTCATTGCCTGTAACTTCTAAAATAAGTTTAAAACCAAGATTCCATTCATTCTGTATTAGCATACTGCAAAAATATGTGAAGTAAGTACTGTATTTCAAGCTGAGATAAAAAAGCCTTGGTATAAAGTCAAGAAAATTTAAAGTCAGCTGTACACACTGTAACATACTTTCTCTGAAGCTTCTATGCTGGAACACAAAACATAAATTAACTGTCATGTTTAAGCAATTATCTCCTATCAAAACGATCAAAAACCTAATTTACACAAGAGATACAGTGGATGCGTTTCCAATTCGCTCTCTTGCTTCCCCAAGACAGTGTAACTGATCTTAACTAATGCAGTCACTCATTTCCTGGGGGGGGGAAGGGGGAGTATAGGGGAGTGTTTTCTTTAAATTATTATGTATTTTTAAGTAAAATGGAAGAAGTATGATCTTGCCTGTAAGGAACAGACTGGAAATACACCAGATAGGTCAGTGAATGTTTTACATATTGGGATAGTCATTGAGATCAATAGTCTATCTTTTAATATAATTATTTTTTTCTCATGGAAAGCTGATAGCACAAATGGATGCCACTTGATTTTTCAAACAAGTTTTTCACAGGGCAAGAAGGGAACTAAGACAACATAAAAAAAATTTAGAGTCAGAATCCTAAAACAGAATTTGTCTTTTGTGACCTTAAGCAAGATGTCTGCTCCTATCTCACAAACACTTGCATCTAGAGCATGAGAAACATCAAGCCTACGTCCTTAACCAAAACATATAAACTAATCAGCATCACTTAGCAAGCGGAGGAGGGACTGGACACAATGAAAACACAGAGGGAAATAACAGTAATTCTTTTCTCCCCCTTCATTCTTTCTTATGGATCTACAGCAGTGAAAGCTTTTACTTCTTGTGCCCCCTTTTAAGGTATAGGACTAGGTCTTATTTGTACAATTCTAACACTTTAAAGTCATTTGCTGTAATAAATTAATACTCATGCGCACACATACACTTTGCATATTCTTTCTTCTGCATGCAATACACAAATACCACTAAAATCTATTGCAAATGCAAGAGCCTAATTTTGAAAAGTGACTACAAAGGTACAATATACAAAAGAACAAAGTCATTTTTTAAAAAAAACTAAAAATACATCTCCTGGAGATATGAACTACTTTTCATCTTGTTTTCATTTTCCCCCATCCCCTTGTACACGCAATCTCACAGCCTTCTACGGGCACTGGTATTAAACTCGGGGCTTTTTGAATAAAGAACGGATTACAGTGGCTAAGTTCTATGCCAAAAGCCAGAAAACAGAACTATTTGTAAATTATTTCTTTGAAATTGAATTGGGCACTTAAATATTGCCATATGCCAGGCAGTAAATAATTTTCTTTTTAACTGATAGAGACACAACAGGCTTTTACCCCTTCACTGCTGTGCCCGTCCTACTGAAGCAGTGATTTGTAAACCTGAAAAGCAAAAATCTGTATCAGCTAGAAGAGTCTGATGCAGTGTTGTATAAAAATACTGATGGACCACCACACCATTTTACACCTTCAGCTCTGGTTTTGGTTAGAAGCTAAAGCATGCTCATTGACACAAAGACAATAAGTTGTTTTCTCTAGAAACCAAAGTGAAAAACAAAAAATCCCCAAACACTTTAACAAATTTTACTGATACCAGATAGAAAATGGTTAACAAGCAAAAATCATTACTATGAAACCCATTTTATTTCCCATTCAGAGGTAAAATCTATTGCTAAAACCTGGATAGTATTCCATTCTTGTCAGAAAACCTGAATCCATCTGTTCTAATACTGAGTTACACTTGAACCACCTTCCCTCGAGATGCACACATTAGCAGCATACAAATTTGCAGCAAGCAAGTACTTAAACAAATGCTTGCAAAACTGGGAGTAAGCATGCATGGTAGCTTTTGCTTTGGACAGACAAAAGCACTTCCTTCCACAGTCCCTAAAAGCTTCCCTTGGCCCATAAAGCTGTTTAAAGAAAAGTATACCTGAAATGAGATGGTTCTGAAAAAACAAGTTAAAAGTTCTGAAATACGAATAAAAAGTTTCCATAGACTTCTTAAATTCCTTCACACTTCATATGACTAAATACATAGCAAATTAGTTATGACAATCGTGGTTAGCTTTCACTATACTCCCAAAATACAGAGGTTCAGTTCTGCAATTAGATCAATATTCATACCATCTTACATACCAAGTTAACTGGTAAAAATGCTGCAATATATTCTTTAAGACATTTCTGAGGAAAAATTCATGTATTTGTTACCCAATGTGAATAACCTTCCTGTTTGTGAATACTGACAATGGTTAATGAACATATTACATTGTTAGAAGGGTTTCAAAGTGATATATATGAGGTATATAAACAGGATAAAAATAGAACTAAAACTACCATAATAAAACCATCAAGGCATAATTTAGATGCATGCACAAACTGCAAAGTCCTTATTCCTCTCAACAAGAGAGCTATTAAAGAACAAAAGTCACACGCAAAAAAGCTTTAACAAAGGACCAAATTTGAATAGTTTTAAAAATTACTTCTATGTACCTCTGGAGCAGTAAGATGCACATTACAAGTACATACTCTAAAAAAGTCTCTATTTAAAATTTTGCTACATGATTTTATGAAGGAGATCTAGCAGTCCTTAGACCACATGCACAATTAAGAATGAATGTTGCAAACAGAAAAGCTAATAAAAATCTGAGCAGAAACAACTGAAGTCAATTGTACATTTTATATATTGTTTAACTAGACTTTTTACCTAGTTTATCATCTATAATCCTGATAAAACTCTGTGATTTGCATACTAATAGCACATGCACGTCAATCACTGTCATCTTCTAATCCTGAAAACTGCATACATACTTCTACAATAGGATTAAGATTAGTTTTCATGAAACTTTATGCAAGTATAAGCTCATAGTAGTCCTGAAAGCAGTTAACCCTGTGTTCCACCATCTCTACACAGGTCTGTGCACTCCTGCCCCTTGCCCCATACCAAAGTCTGTTGGTTCCCTGTTATAAGAACTCACCTGGGGTAAACACCCATTTTCACCAAGTTCAGTTTTAATTTGGGTCCATTCCCCTGTCTGTAGCTACACCCAGCCACTCAAACTCTTGTGCTGACAGGCAGAGGCTGGAATACAGCAGCACAGGAAGGGACACCTACAGTGTTCATGAAACTGAGCTCCACTTTGTAACCTGGCTTCATAATCTGAATCCAGCAAGCATTACACAGTGAATTACAAACTCCATCCATAGTTGAAAACTATTTCTGATGCAACAGCCACTTTTTACTGATGTGCCCAACTTCTCCTAGCAAGGGTACCCTGAAAATTCAAGAATGCCAGATGAGCATGGCTTTTTCTCCACTCCTTTGTCTGCTCCTGCTCTTTCCTGTACTGCCAACCTCAAGCATTTACCAGTGACAATTCAGGTACAGAATTCAGGTTTCCATATAAGAATTGCAGGGTTTTGAAGAATTTTGGCTCTCTAGATTTCTACTGCTTATTTCTGATTCTCTTATTTACAACCAAAGCTAGGCATCACTATCAAAGCTATTTCATCTTTAAACACATAAGCTGGAAAGTGCTGTATTATCATACTGGTCTGAAGCTTAGATCTTACAGAGAATGCTAAATAAAGATCTAGTCAAAGGCAGGAAAGCTGAACAAGACAGTAATTGTTTATTTTCTTGTTTATTTGCCAACCAAATCTGAACACGCTGGTGAAAAGCACAGGATGGAAGAAATAAATCAATTACTGACCAGGAAAAAGTGCACCATGGGAATAGGGACTATGGAAAACAAGCTCACTAAAACTGACAGCAACTGCCTGAATATATCTTTTCACTTTGCAAAAGGTGAGACAATATCATAGGCTTTCTCCCTTCTGAAAGGCCACTAGCAGTTTGCAGTGATGTAAACCATTCAAGAGACAGGAGTTGCAAGTGGGCAGAATTACAGGGACTTAGTGGATCTATGTATGATTGATATAAAATTAAACTTCCTAATACTAATGTACATTCAGGTCTTATCATGTATGGTAACTCATAAAAGGAATTTAAGGGACAGACTCAATATTTCTATTAGAAACCAGATACATACATTATGGAGCATCTTCAGGCTTAAAGGCAAGAGTCTTCTTATCTGGAAAAAATATCTCAAGTTATGCCCAATCACAATAATTATTGCAATGATTATTGGGTTCTTTCAGAAGAAAAGACACCCTGGTGCCATCTGATTGTTTTAGCCTGATTTTTCCAGGAACTTAATGTTGTTATGAGAAGACTAAACACAAAATCATAGCATTTGAACCATGTTGTCCAAGTTCTATACAATTTGGCAAAATACTAGATGTCTCAGATATGACTTTCACAGAAGTTACAGATCTTACAGAAAAATAAAACCCAACACAGTGACTCCTGAGGGGAAAGCAACCATAGTTTTGTCCCTGTTTGCTTAGAGGAATGACAATCTACTGGCTAATGAGAATTCAGGCACTATTTGTTGAAACCACAAGCGTGCTGCTCCTACACCAGCCAAGAACCATTGAGAGAGGCTGAAAGGTATGGCAGACTTTAGGGACGTGGCAGGGAGCTGGAGACTAAAATACATAGGGAATGAACCTAAAAAAAATTAAAATTGTGTGTGTATACACATAAGTAAAAGTCACAGTTTAGGTCCATTACTCACGGAATAACCTGATTCATGTTTATGGAGTATTCTCAAGCCATAGTTCCTAAGGAAAAAAGAAAACCGAACAACAAAAAACCCACAAAGACAAAACCAAACAAAACTTGAACAGCAGATACATATAAAACATACACATAGATAATTTGAGTAAGTCAATACCGATTAAATAAAAAGGATAAAAACCACATCAGTTATTGTGACTGGACAGCTTAACTATCTTGGTAACATTCAATATAACAATGTAGATTTGTGCTGAGGTGCCTATACAAAAGACAGAGCATCTCTCTTCATCAAAATGCCCGAGTAATATGATAAACATTAAAATAAAACAGCAAAAAAACCTCCCACCGTTTATTTTCCATACAAATAGGTATTATTTTACATGTAAGCTGTAAGGCACACATGCACTCTCTTAAAGGCCTGGCTTTCCAAGTAGAATTTTTCCTCCTCTGTCCAAGAAGAAAATATCATTGATAGAAGAAGAAACCCCAACAAAAGAAACAGAATAATGGATGGCCCCAAAAATCTAGAGCAGATACAAATTATTGTTGACTCATATTGTAAATTGCCTGCCCACTACAAGCTTTCAGAGTACTGTAACAAGGAAAAAAGTGTTTTTCAAATCACTGCCATCCATCATCTTAGTAAACAAGTAAAATGTATACTCTACCATCTCCTAGCTATTAGTCTGTGTAATCATAAAATATCATGTAATGTAATCATAAAAAACACTATTATTACCTACTCTTTCAATTTATAAGCAAATATTTTTATCTGTCAAATGATTTCATGCTAGTGTGGGGCTTGAACCTTCTGTACTACTTATCATCAATCTAGTTGTCAATCTAAGTAAGATAAGCCTGTCTCCTATTTGGTCCTCCTACATTTGGAAAATGCTCAGCATGGCAGTACTCTATCTGATCCCAGAGTAAATCATATGAAGAGAAGGGTCAGTAAATGATCCAGCTGTCAAGGACCTGAACAGTTCAACAACAAGGGCTATGAGACAGTCACTGCTCTTGGTCAGACAGACTTAGATGCCACAAAGAAGGAACAGAATTCTCAGTTCCAAGATTATTTTTTTTTCCTACATCACATATTATTTGGTTTTAATACTTACCTTGAAACATATTTATATGAGAAAATGCACTAAAGTAGGTACAGATTTCTCAAATTATATATTTTAAAGGCACAGTTGAAACAGCTTTATTCTAAAATGTCTAAGTCAGAGGAATAACTTTTTTTATTAGATTTACAACCAAATCTATCCATTAGAAAGCAAACACACTAATAAGCAGGGGGAAACTGGTAGTGTTTTTCAGTGAATTATATTACTAAAATATATTTAAACAATGGTTCTGGATCCTATTCCTAGTAATTTCTCAACTGAAGAGTGAAGAGTGAAGGTCACATAAAATGACAGTCACTATTTTCACCAGATCATAGAACCCACCAGAATTATTATGACACAAAGACCAAGAGTAACAGATGGTCCAGTTGGCTACAGCTTTGACACCTATTCCATATTAAACATTTTTCATTTACGTTGGGGGAAAAAAAAAAAGAAAATAAAATCATGGGAAGACTCTGGTTGAGTCTTTTTCCCCCCAGCTAAATACCAAAACCAAAGGTAATAGTGTAAGTGACACAAGCCACTATTTCAGCTGCACATGACTCCTGTTTGTCCACGTAGGTGATTCTCTACTGACTTTAGGGCTAGAATCTGCTCCTGAAGTGACAGGATGAAGTTTTGGTGGCCTACCAGGTGCCACTGTAAATTGAAATAGTAACTTTTTAAAGATATAACAGATCCACTGTGTGCAGATGGACTTTGAAACTCTAAGTGAGTATGTCTCTAAAGCTACAAAAGTACCTTTTATTTAATCAGCTCAGCCATTTCAGGACCAACTTGGTTATAACCTGTCAGAAACTTCAATTTTCTTTGTCTTGGTCAATAAAATTCTGACACATTTCAAGAACATTATTAGCATACCTTAAAGGCATGGGCCAAGGGCCCAAAGCAATTATTAGCGTAAAAACACAGCCAAAGGGGTAGGAGAGAGATTATGCTTTAAAACCAGAAGTATGAAGTCCATGCTAATGGAAAAAGCAATCCTCAAGCCACCTCATTGTTTTTTGGGGTGAACACATGAGTCCCTGTAGTAACCAGAATTTTACTTGAGGCAAGAGCCACTCAGTCTGGCATATGGGGCTGACAGTCCACTGGAGAAGCTCTTTAAGGAACAGATGTCATTCAAACTCCTCAAATAAGGACTGAACTTGATTAGCATTCTCAAACACATCTATCTCCTAAGTCTAATCTAGTGATCTTCTCCAGGTGTTTGTTTAATAGACCTGGAACACTTTGTTGCAATGGTGAAAAATTAAGAGTTCAAAACCCACACCTAACAGCGCTCACTATCCCCACTGCAAGATGATCATTTAGAAATTATGGTATGAAATGCATATGACAGCAAGCAAGATTTCCCATTTGAAACTAAATATATAAACTAAATTTATTTATTTTCTATGATTCTGTGATTTTCATTTTATGCATTATGATGCAATCTTTAATAACATCATCACATGTTTGCTCCAGAGTCCATGACTGATACCACAGGATGCATGTACAGGAAAACAGAAGATTGTTAACTGCAGGCATCATATTTTCTTAACTTCCTAAATTTTGTGTGTCATTGCACCTGAATTTAAAATCTAGATTTGGTTTATATATATATACACACACACACACACGTGTGTGTATATATATACACATATGTATGGATAGGTGATACACAATCTGACATAAAAACCACTTACAGAACTTGAGTCAAGCAAAAAAAAAAAAAGGAACAAAACAAGCCAGAAAAGTGAATTAATGCTGAATCAGAATTTGCAATGCATGGGCATTTTGATCTAGTACTGGGAGACTGGATACTCCAGGGACTGATTTATTGCACTGTTAAGCCAGAGCATATTTTGAAGACGAGGAAATGGAGGTACCCGACTGAAAAGATGGAAACTGGACACAGTGTGCAGAGCTCAGACGCTATGCAGAGCTGAAGCCAGGGAGAAGCCACAGCAGCAAACAGGAGAGCAAGTCACCCGTGCTACGCCTGAAAAGCAGGCATCAAGGAGGTGGGGTTGGGATGGAGTAAATATAACTAAAGCTCTATTTTCTCCCTCCCACACTGCCCAGGGAATCTCCAATAAATTTATGACTTTTTATGCACACAAAGGAAAACATAACTTATTTGCCACTTGGCAGCATGTATCTGCAATATATATACTATTTTCTACAGAAAAGGCAGCATAACCAGAAAGTAAATTATAGCTATTAATTCCCTACCCAAATTTGTGATGTTATCCATTACATGTCTTTGCAATTCTATTATGGCTATGAGTTCATGACAGTCAGATATTGTTAGAGCAGCCCACTATGTTTAAGTGACAGCTCTCTCACTTGAGATATCAATTAGGAGGGGGAAAAGTTAATAATATGAGTTCAATTTCTTACTACTGCAGTCAACATTTTAACTCTCTGTAACAAATGGCCATAGATTTTGACTCTGTAATGAATGACTATGTAGCATTGTAAAAACCCATAACAAATGACTATACAATACAACAAGAAAGTATCTTCCCTAGTTTTAGATGAGTAAATAAGAAAGATGAATATGAAAAAGAAGAGACTTGGATGCAAGACCAGCACACCTATTCATGTTTTCAGGAAACATCTGATTAGAAAACAAAAATTGTGCATAAATGGAGGATTTTCCTGCATTTCTGATGCATGCTTTTAAGATGTAAATAATACTGTATTATCAGGAAAAAAAATGTTCGATTTCAGCATTTCAGATTCAATAATGTATTTAGTAAAACTTTACGTAATAGTGTACTTACTATGACTAACTAAAAGAAAACTTTTCATACAGCCGGATATTAAAAATCATCAACTGTTTTTGGTAATAGATACTACACCTTTCTCAGGCTGGACTCACATAGCTGGTTGTAGGCCTTCATGTGCTAGATTTATCTTTAACCGTATGCATTCCTAAGGCAAAGACTACCATCATCATCTCAGTGCAATATGCAGTGTAGTAGAGCTCCTTGCCACATGGATCTACTGACAAATAAACTTACTAACTAGAAATGCGGAAGCCCTAAGTATAACAGTCAAGGTCATTGGAGAATGTAATGGTGGAATTGGACAGTAGATCCACTATGACACTATGTCAGTGCAACAAGTTCTCCAGCAATCTTTAAAATATATTTTATTAATACTTTTATTATTCTGTGTGTAATATTCAATCTCAAAGAAAAGATATGTACTTAACATGACAAAACCATAAAAATCAGTAGGAGACTAACAGCTGGATTATGGCAAATACTTAGGATCCTTCAGAGATCAGAAAGGTGCCTCCAGGGACTCTCAGAAGTCCAAATGCTTAATTCCACACACATAGGACACCATAGGGTGTCAACACTTGTTTTTTGACAAGAGATCCTCACTAAAACTCAGAATAGGGGCCGTGCTCCCATTTTCCAAGGCTGGGTCCATGCTTGGCAATTCACTTCAAATGCTGTGATTTCAAGTGTCTTTTAACAGGATCGGAGACCAACATAAAAATATAAGTGTCCTAGGTGCATAGCTGTTACTTGCTTTGTCCCCTGCAATGATGATCCAGTGACCTACCAAGTTAACCTTAGGTGAACACAAGTGCTGTAATATTCCACTGAACCAGAACACGTTCCAATTTCAACGTTTATATTAAAGAGAAGACTTAAAGAATTTCTGTTTCTAGTATGAGCAGGTATTAAAGGATCTTAAAAGAAGAGTCTTAGAAAAACACACCACATTATTTTCTCTCAAAAGCTATAAATCATTCACAATATAGACAACAGCTTAATTTTAGATGCAGTGTGACATTTCCGTAACTGTTACAATATTTCTCAATTTTTTTAACAGTTTTTCAGTCAAGTGGTCAAAACTTCCAGAACATGTTACATGCATGGGTTTTTCTGGCATACATTTGCAACGACCAGTGTAATTTACCAGTTGTGAGTTCTCCTAACTCAGGGAATACAAGTGCCACACCTGCAGCAGACACCCTGGCTTTGCTTTAAAATGTTCCCAAAATACATACCCAGTTATACACTTTTGAAAAAGATATACAAGACAGACTCATAGGCACCTCCTCTCTTTATGGTTTCATCATAATTCACAAAGACAGCATCTCAGACTTTCAAAGACATTTGCTATGACGTATCAGGTAAACTAACTTCTCATTCCTGAAAATGCCATTTACAACAATGACAGCTTTAATTCCTTGCACTTCATTAAACCTGCAGTTGAGTCCCTTTTGTCAAGATAGCAGTGTTCATCCTGTACAGAAAAAAGTAACTCCCACAGACATGAAAAATGATAAAGCCTTATGGATATCTTTAACTACCTATTTAATTTTATAAGCCCCTAATTAGCTAGAGGGTTATATAAGAAAAACCCTACACCTTCCACCTTTTATTTGCCCTCCAAGAATACACAGCTGATTTCCTGTTATAACTAGGTTTTCTACTACTTTCAGATCCTTTATTCTCACAGCAAAATGACCATTCTCAAGCTATGCAACTTGATGCACATACCACCACCCTAGTTTTTCAGAAGTCAGCTGAAAATAATTGTACTCTATAGAGAGAAAGGTGCAAGCTCCTCATCTCAGCACTAGCACAGAATAAGGACTTGCATTACACATTTGAGAAACAGAAAATAAGCCTATGTAAGCAATGTTAAAAGTTAACAGAACTCAATATTTCAGGAGTTACGAAACACTCCGTAGTGGCTCAAAAATATCAAAATTGACACCAACAAGTAAAATCCTAACACTTATTTAAAAGCAATGGATGTCTAGTGAGTATTCTTAGAGGGCATTGGTTAAAAGCTCTAGATCAAAACAAACAGGCTTCATACGTTTAATTAATCTGCATGTTACCCAGGGTTAAAAATGGGGCACCCAAACCAGAATCAGGAGCCAAAGTCTACAAAATACACTGCAAACTCCTCCTGCAATTTCATAATGAGAACGGATAACCACGAGAACTCTCTGCCAAGATAGGCTGTGAGATCTCCATCCTTGGAGATTTTCTGAGCTTGACTTAACAAGACCCTGAGCCACACAACTCCGCTTTGAAGGTAGTCCTGCTTTAAGCAAGAGGCTGGACTAGATGACCTGAAGAATATCCTTAAAACTGAAATTATTCTCCATTAATAAAACATTAACGAGAGCCTTTAGAACTGCAAAATACACTCACAGCATCTGAATGAGTTTTCCAAACAAACAAACAAACAAAAATTATTTTGGTATACTGCCATGAAAAGGTGATTAATGGTCACAAATCAGTTGGAATGACTTCAAGTAAACTAATGGAGATGTACTATTTTGACAGAGTTAGTGAAATAGGACTGAGGGTCCCAGGAGCTTAAAGCTCTGTTTGAAGAAGCTTTGGTACAGTCTCTGTCCTTGGCTTTGCCGGCAAAAGTCCTCATCCTTCCCATAAATTAGGCTATGCAGTGGAGATGATTAAGCCTCCTTATACAAGCCTGACCTCATGAAATCCTGCTGACTGTGTGAGCAACCCCTCATGGGGATCTCAAAACAGTCTAAAACCAAAACAGTCTAAAAGGCACACTCGCTTCCCTGTCTCAGTTCCCTCACCAGTGAGAACAAACTGATCAAGCCAAAATTATTCTGCGTATCCAAAGTACTCTTAACATAGCTTTTCCTTACCATCAGGGAATTTCTCGGCTCCCTTGAAACCAGACTGCACAGATTCCTCCTTTCCCCAGGGTGTTCCCCAAATGCTTGGGGAAATACAGCTCCTATTACAACATTCAGTTCTCTTTGTAAAATGACCTGTAGATCAATCAGACTCACAAATGTCTTCAAATCTGGTTAAGACTTGATTAACTGCTTCTGTTTGTCTACCCACTAGCTATTACTTTGCCAAGGACACTCCCTTTAAAAAAAAGTCAAATATTGACATCATTATTAGGCCTATGCAGGTGAAAATTTAGCACACCTGTGGGGTTTGTTTCCCATTATGTTTTCAGCCTGGTTTTTTGCACATTTTCCACAGCCCGGTATCAAACAGAATCAATATGCAGAAGACATCAGATTACCTGACACATCACAGCATCCTTTCAGCCATACACTGATGAGAACCCCAAGCACACCACAGTCTAATGAAGTTAATGACATTTTGTAACAATTTAAATCAATACAAGTCACTACTTCTGCTGCCCTCCCCCACTGCCCTGTCCACAGACTCTCTCCTTTGCTCTGACATTCTAATGATTGTAAGGTGCACTGTTTCAGAACATAGTCAAAATACTGGTCAAAATTAAAGGAGCTTAAGGTTAATATTTGCTCTGAGCAGCTTTCTGAACCAGCCTTGCATGGTTTTATAGAAGCACCAATATAAACGAACAGTGCACCCTGCCTTACTTTTCCTTAAACAGCAACAGAACACCAACCTCATAAATGTGAGTTATAGTTAAAAAAAAGCCAAATATTTCTTGCCATTTTCAATAGTCTTGGAAATACTCAACACACCTATACCAGCACCCCCTTCCTGAAATACAAAATCATTGGATTTAACGTGCCTTCCTGATTTTAAGTTTTTCTGTACGTTTTTATTCACTGCCTAAATGCCAAATTTTTCAGCTGAATTTCAAGGCAGCTGCTCTTTCTGATTAGCATGGAGTTTTTTAACCCGTCGGTTTACACTGAGGGCTGGAAGTCAGGTAAAAATGAAATATAAATGTATTTTATCTATTACCCAGAGCCAAACTGAATTGTTACCTAAAGCTAAGACACGTGAGTATACTTTTTTCCTGAAACATCTAATAATAGTGAGGCTTATTTTTAAAATATTTTCAAATAATTTTTTTAAGAAGGAAACTTAAAAGGTTAATGTCGATCCCATTATTTCAAATAGTCTTTACACAACCTCAGAATGTAAGACATTCAGTAATGCCTAGGAATTTAATTAGTCTCCAAGTCAGAGCATCCAAATTACACAGAAGCACCATAAGACCCACTGTGCTGTTAACAGCATGCCAGATGATCCAAGTTTGTTACGCATTTTAGGAAAAGTTCATTCTCACCTAGTTTACAGAGTACTACAGTCTGATTCCCCCTCCTCTGCTCATAACTTAGCTTGCACAGAAATTCTTCTTTACAATGGTACAACTGTGAAATCCCAATTAGACTGAGTAAATCTGCATGTGATATTTTAGCATGTTCAAGATACTGCAATTTCACCATTTTTAAAATACTGTCCAGCATTATACGGTATTTTATCCAATTTCACCATTTTTACCTTGCTTACATTGCATACCTTGCAGTGATTTGTTACACGGTATTCTGAAATACTCTGCAGCTGTAATCTGCAGGACTAAAAGCTCTCTCCTTTTTATGATTACTTAGTAGGATATCAGGAATTCTTTACAAACCTTAGTAGATCAACTTATAAGGCCATGAGGTTCCAGCCAAATCAGCTTCTATTGAAGAGGGAAATAGTCAGACAACAAAACATGAATGGATCAATTTTATTGTTTATTTTTAGGTACCTGTAGCTCTTGGAATACGTGGTATCACCTAGAGAGATTAATGTGTTAGGGATTATATGCAAATTTAATTGATTTCATTAAAAGGAATGTCTACTACACTTCAACACCAACACTACTTTCTTCATTAAGAAATGCAATGACTTAATGAAGTCAATGACTTATATTTGTTATTGACTTCATGTCAAAGCCAATGACTTCTATTTGCTTTAGCATTCAATGCACATTGGATATGTGTTGAAATGCCTTTATTTAGAAAAAAAAACAAACAAACAAACAACAAATTAGCTTTACAGAAGCTCTATCTGAAATATCAACAATGGATTCAACAAATAACAATCCTCACCAGAAAAGTACTTAAGTCCCTCAAACAAAACAAAAGGGAGTTGTTTCTGCTCCACCCTATCCACTTATCCTTTCTATTACTGCCTTTGCAAACAGAAATTCCTTTCAGGATTCACTGACAATGGAAAGTGCTCTGTAATGCTATTACTAGGTATTCCTGCGTGTTGCTGCATGCCACCTCCAAAATGCTATGCACCTTCCTTAAATACAAACTGGAAGTACTTGGCACCATGGAAAAATCATGTCCTAACCCCAGCTTTTTTGGATTTTAGTTATTTTTTTCTTCTGTCTGTACTGTCAAGGTTTACAGTCAGTGGGATTTGCTAGCCTTGAGGACATTGTGGTTGTATAGTGGACAAGCCTGGCCTGGTTACTAACTGCAGGTTTAAGCAGTTGCTAGTCTGGCAGGTTGCTACTGCCTCATCTCTATGTCTGTGCTTGAAGGTGAGAGCCCACAGTAGTAATGGAAACAAACGTACCACAGCAAAGCTACCACACAGTTCACAGCCCAACGTATTAATTCAGAATTTTACAAGTTTTCCAAAATACCACTGAATAAAAATTATTCCTTGATGACAATGCAGTCAGTGAGAACTTATACCATAAGTTGTAATTTAACATAAGCTAAAAGGACTATGATTTCTTGTTTCCCAAATTGGAAATCACACTTTCCATCTTGTTAAGTCAATTTAATGCTGATAGCTTTACAGTCTCACAAGAGTGATATGAACTAGTATAAATTTCTTCAGGGCAATATTGATATCAGCTTCTACATGAATAAATCATTCTGCAGCCATAGATAAAACTAATTTTGGATACTTCCATTAATACTACAAACAAGATATAGAGGTGAACATGAGAAGAAAAGTGATTACTACTTGACATATGTGGCTAGAATATAGTTTACAGAGAAGCCATCTAAGCACCGACTATGTATGTTGCAGATACAGAGCCTTATAACTAAACTGGTAAGGATGGGGGGAAAATGCTATTTAAAGACAGCATAGGGTCTTAGAATATTAGATGTAAATATAGTAAGTAAAAAAAGGCCAAACAAGTTTATAAACCTTACCAAAGGAATCTGAGGTGAAACAAAGGGAAAAATGTTTCAGGTATTTTTAAGATTTCTTCACACTTTCCAGCATTCCATAAAATAAAACACACATTCCCTCTTTAGTATACTACTATAAGCACTATTGTCACATGCTTATTCTAGAACTAACCTAACTGTGCACATGCAATGTATGTAAGTTACATTATGTAACATGTATGTATGTGGTTACATTTGCCAGTGGTACAAGTCCTTTGGGGTTACCAAGCAAGCAATGAATTTTATTACCATAGTGATAAAAGCTCATGTATGAACCTTACAAAAGATGAATGACCCCTTTTTTCCTCAAAGAGGAGTTCCACTATTTTAATAACAATAGCTGGCAAAATAATCATGCCATCAAAAGCCTTAACCAATTCAGTTGGAACTCAAGATCTGGCAATAAAGCAACTTGCAAAGGTTACTGCAAATGCTTATGCTCCTGGCAAAAGTGGCATTAGAAGATGACAGTTTACAGATAGGTAATATAATTTCAGTGAAACCTAAGTGAAGTCAGAAAAACAGTAAGTAGTGAGAAAAATTATTCACCTGTTCCATACAGACTGAAATTTTAACTTTAAAAATATACGTTTGTATACTAGCATTAAAAATAAATAAATCTTTAAAGATGTACATCTGGAGAAGTATCTAGCAAGCAGTATAAACAACAACAATACTTGTTTTAAATGGCCTGCACATTTAAGTCTTGAAATGTAACCGTTAAAACCAGCAAAAAATACCAGGCATTGTTTCTTCTACAACAGAGTTTATTATAATGGCAAATTCTACCATGCACAGTGGGTTTGTGGATTTGTAATAGTGTTTCCAAGGAACAGTTGTGTACAGATTAAAGTTCCACTATATCTGAATACTCACAGATTAAGGAAATGCTTGCAATGATGTTACAAAAAAAATAAGAAACCCACTCAGCAGTTACTTACAATGAAACATAAAATATCCCCCCTAATTTACAAGTATAAAAAGACTCAGTTATAAATGAAAATACCACATACAACTAAGCAGAATGCTAAAAAGCTACTTTATATGTATTATTAACAAGGATACTCAGCTTTTTAGCATTAAAGAATAACAACACTAAACCCTCCCTTGGAGGCGATTATTTTCATTGTTGATAGGTCAGTAACTGAGATTTCAGAAGTTAACCTCTGACTAAAAGACATCAAGTCTTTTCAGGTCATGAGGTCCTACATGAGGTGTCTCAGAAGACAAGCATAAAAGACCTAAAATAACAAGCACACACACAGGTTTCTCTTAATTTGCCCTGTTGGATTCCTATAATAAGTGCTTAACAACTCCATCCCCAGAGCAACTCTGCAGTCATCAACAAGACCATTTACCACATGATTTAGCAAACGTATTTCCAAGATTTTCACTTACATGTGCTACACAATTGGAATAGAAATTAATGTAAAGCAATTTATGGGCAATATCATTCTTGCCTTCACAGTTCCTTGCATATCAGATCCAAGAGGAGAAAGAAGCTGAATTTCCAGGAGGCATACAGAAGTTGTAATGCTATGGGACCAGCCTCCTCCTCTCTCATTTACTGTGTTATGGGCAGTCAATCAAGGATTGTGCCCTTTCTCTCCTCCAGCCCACGATTTGGGTTTGAAGGAAAATGGGGGGGGGGGGGGGGAGAATATTCAAAAGGTAGTAGCATTCTCATAAACCAGGGGTGAAATTCACACTGTTCATAACATTCATGATGAAGCATGAACCCGTCTTTCAAA
>WTXV02053710.1:0-34596 GCA_009823435.2 Nymphicus hollandicus | reverse complement strand
GTGTGAATGAATTCCTGCTTACAAATCTACTTGCATATAGGAATCTATGATGCATGTATAGGCAACTAAAGGCATATGTCTAAAAGAAAGAATGCATTGTAAATATACTTTCCTCTCTGGCATTTTCTACCAACTGACCTACTTGTTTTTCAGGCAGTTGTCATTCCCAGGCAGCCTCAGGGCCCAGTACTTCTCCATTTCTTACAAAATGATCTGAGGCACCTAAATAAATTTTTTTGTTTGGTTGGTTGGTTTTTTTGGGGTTTTAGTTTGTTTTTTTTTTAGAAACCTGCTCTCTTTCCTTGTGTTTCTTTAATTTACAATATTTTCTTTGTTTCTTGTCAGGTGCTTTCTCCTGTAAGAGTCTTGAGGTAGGGAATTAATGTCAGAGAATATGTGAAGAAGGCATTAATGTTAATCTGCTACTTACAATGGTATTTTCAACATAAGCTCTGTTAACAGCAGTACCGTATAATGCAAGACAAGAGACTGAAATAACTGTGAAATTACCTAACACTTTAAGGGTCACATTAGGTGCAAAGAAAATTGCCAGTGTCTTATGCAAAAAAGTGGTACTGGACACAATTAGACATAGGCAAATGGAAGATAACATCTCTTATGAAGCTGATAAGAATTCGTGACCTGCATAATATCAAAACCTCTTTAATAAGAAGTATTCGAACACTGCACACAGTAGCCTTCAATGGAAAATGTAGTTTTGGCACATATTCATCTGATTATAAATTCTTGTTGAGCTCAGGAGGTCAACATCCAAAAGAATTAATGCACCCCTGTTATGATCCAGGAAAAGATTGAGTAAGAAATGTCGAAATGACTTTACATCTCTGTTTGGTATAGATGTGATTGAATCCATCTCTTGTATGTGACATGACTGTTGCAAGTTCAGGTCTGGAGTTTCCAGGTCAGGAAGCATGTTAATAGGTCAGAGTGGGTGTAGAGGAGACTGCAATTAGGAGCCTGGAGATGTGCTACCTAGTAAAATGCTGAGAAGTTGCCAAAGAAACGGTTAACTGGGCACTTCAGCACAGCTCATGAATGTTGTCATGAAGAAGTGAAATGCAGATGTGCGTCTGAGTCCAGAAGACAAGTATAACTAGATCCAGTGGCTGGAGCAATAGAAATGAGCTGCAGGTTCTCGACTCTGCTGGGAGTTTCACCATAGGAAAGATTTTGCAAAGCACTGTGGTGAATCCCTTGGTTATTTCCTCTCTCCTTTGGTTTGGGTGTTGTTGTTGGTTTTTGCTTTTTTTCTTGAAGAGAAGCTCTATTTTAAACAGGAATTAATTTAGGAAGTTGTCTGACATCAGCCATGTCTCAAACTGCAGTTCTCAAGCTGGAGTTTAGAAAATATTTTGAAGGCAGAGGTGAGTGGGTACCTGGCAAACCTGTGGAAACCAAAAGAGTAATATGATAAGGAGGAGGTATCTGCAACTGGTAAGAATCCACTGGTGGAGAAGTGGCCTTTTAACCAGGAGGGTTTAAATTCCTTAGCCTTCTACTTCCTTCCCTACATTAAGAACCACATGTCAAGCAGATGCTTCTGGGGATGTGCAGAGGAGATGGGCTGAGACATGACTGCAAAGGGTGCCAGACAGTGTGATCACACAGATGTCTTCTGGCCTTGTAACTTATGTACTGGCCCCTCTCCCCTGGCTCATGCAGTATTTTTATTTTTATTCATATACTAGTTATTAAATTTATTAATAAAAATACAACACTCAAGAAACAAACGGAAGTTATTTCTGAGAGCTGAATTTTGTAACTTTTGAATCCACTAAGTAATGCATTTAATGATCACTTTAAAGGGTCATTTTACAATCATATTGATTTCTGATTGTAAACCAGGAACTGATGAGATAGCCTACTTCCTCCTTCCCCCCTATTAATTTATCCTCAAGTTATATTGCACCAGTAAGCAATTTCTCAGCTCTCCTCTGCCATATCTCGCAAATCATAACAGAATTTTTCAAATTGAGAAGCAACACCAAAAGACTAAATCAGTATTTCAGGCATGTCAATATATAACTTCAATGTCTGAAACATTCAGTGCTTAGAATCTCCCACTGAGCTCTGTGCAAGCTTCTCACTACTGAGCGTTTTAGACTAAGGTTACTTTTTGAGATTCAATAATAATGGAGAAGTCTAATTTGTGTCTTGAAGTCTTAAAAATGTTGACTCAGTTCTAATTCATGATATCTTACTTACATAGTCGCATTTCCTTGGCAGTTTTGGGCCAAGAATTTTTTCTCCTATGTGATAATAAAATATTAGGTTTTAATTAAAAAAAAAAAAGTATTAACACTGTGAAATGATAGAGAAGCCAAAAGAATAATTGACTGTGAAAGTAGCTCCAAAGTAGGTCATATGTCCAAAAGCAAAATCTACTTCTGTTGTGCTATCATATTCATACAGAAGTGCCACTAGTATTAAGGATATTTAAAAAATGACAAAAGCAAGAAAATTTCAAGTCGAATGACTTGACTTGCAGAAGTGCTGAGTACCCACAAATCAGCGTGAAGTCAGTAGGAGCTGCAAGCACTTAACATTGCTGAAAATAAAGAAAAATGTTATTGTATACTTTTAGATTATGCTGATATGTCTTTATAATGCTAGGATTTCAACAATGACAGCTTGTGATTTCTGGTGGCACAGCACTGTATGAAGTCCCCAAGCCTGACAAAGAAGTCTTGCTAATAACATTAGCTAAATATGAGTCTGTGTGATACCCATTGAGACTGGTGTGAAGGTCTTCTTCCATGCACACACCCCAGAGCCCTACAGAAATCTCTGCAGCCCATTTTTGGGTTTGCAGTGGTCTTTGGGCAAAGCAGAGGTTATGGGCACCTTGGACTAAGTGAAATTCCCCCCTGAGAGGGTTTCCCATTATTGAAGGCTCATGGGGGACAGGCAGATATTTAGTTAAACTCTCTGAATATCCCTAGCATAAACCTCCCACTGATTGTGACTGTTCTGATGGAGAAAAGAGAGTAAAAGAATACAAATAGTGCTCCTTAGTCTTTTACTTCTTGACCCCATTCCTCTGAGGTTCTGTCTGCTAAAACATTGTAATATTGCTGGTATCATCTCTTCACTTGGAAAAATTGGAACCTATGAATCTAAGGCAATGCGTCTGTAAAGAAAAGATTTATTTCTTTCTCAAGAGTGAAAAATGTTTGATATCATTTCAGTGATACCTGAAAGAGCAGGCAATAACATAAAAGCTGGGGAAGAGTACTCCTCTGTGTATGAAATAACTTCAAATTCAGAGATTAGGATCTTCCAGGTTTTATATATTGAAACTTTGAATAATGTGTTTAGATGTGTGGAAAACCTTGAATGTTTTTAAGACATGCTGAAAAAAATTCAACCTGGTCCGAATTATTTTCTTTTTTTTTTCCCTTTCTTTTTTTTTTTTTTCCTAGACATCTATGACACAAGAATCTGCTTTTCCAATCTCACACCTTCCCACTGTAAGAATAAAATAAGACAAGCATTGTTAACTATGCCATGTCAAATGTTATTTAACTTTTGTATATAAGTTGTATAAAAAGCCAACTGTGAGATTGTCTTGAACTAACATATCACAGAAAGGTTGAACTCTTAAAAATATTTTTTGTTTGAATGGGAGATTAATTAGAAGTGTCTTGCTCGAGCAGTTTAGTTTTTGTTAATTGGAATAGAAAAAAACTGCAGAAAACTCCTTTCTGCTGTCACTCTTGGAACTCAGGAATCAATCACTGTCGTCTTGGAGAAACATGTATTAATTAGCGCATTCAAGGATTGCCACAAACCAGTAAGAAACATAGGATTACATTTACCTGAACTTTGATACAACTTGACAAATATGTGGAAATTCACAGTGTGCATTCACAGGACTGTTTATAATACTTTGATATTGCTTCACTGAAAACAGCTAAATAGAAAATATAAGCACATTTGAAAAGTACAAAGCAGTCACCTAAATGACAGTATATTATTACTTTTCCTCTATATAGAAGACATTGGAACTCCTTTATTAACTACAGAAAAACACAGAGGCTTATTTATGTCCTTATCCCAGGAGGAGTAGGAGCATCTGAAATAGTTAGGGTGCCATCTGTACTAAAAGATGACTTCGGCAGAGACTTTAAATGCTCATCACCTCTCAGTTTCAAGCCATTAGTATGCATCTCCCTCTGGGGAATATGGACTTATTACTCACACATGAAATGAGATGCTGCTGAGGTTAGCAGCCCTCATAGCTCTTTCCAGCTTAGATGAGCAAGCAACACCAACATGTGTTTGCAGCCTAGATTAAGAGCGTGCTTGAAGAGGGCTGTGCAAGGGAAGGTAACAACTCTCCTGAGTGGCAGTCTCCTGCTCCCAGGCTGTCAATTCTGCTATACCTGTAATAGCTCCTTTCCTGTATTGTTTCCAGTAAATCTGACAGGACAGGATGATATGATGTAAAGCCAACCACAGCACCTCTGCCAAAGAGAAACTCCTTGTTCAGCCTGAATCTGGGATATGACATCAGATTTAAAAGGGTGGTTGTCAAATTCAAATGGTTTTATGTTTCAGGGTCACCATGGAGTTGTGGGTTTAATTTGGAGAAGACTCTTAAAAACATTTTCATAGGAGATAGGCCCCATGTTTACAGAAAAATTAAAACCAGACTGGGTTAGGCTGTCATCTGATGGTAACTAAGTAGCTCAGCTGAAGTTCAGGCTCTTGGGATGCTACAAAAAAATGACAGAAATTATTTAATTGATAATTTAGTGGAGTGACTTTCAAAAGTATATCTGAACATAGCAAGCAAAAGCTGGTTTTGCTGTGCTGTTCCAAACGGTGTGCTGCTATACTTCACTGCTCTTACTACCAGTTCATACCAGAATTAAGACTAAGTATTTCTGTCCATATCATAAGTATACTTTCACTTTGTAGGGGAGAAATAGCCTGTGCTGCCTAGGCATGCACGTCCACAGGACCTTGGAACTGCACCAGGGCAAGGGCATGAGCACACAAAGTTTTAGTGCTGTTTCAGGGGAGCACAGTAACATATCTCAGTTTGGTACCCCCCCAAAAAGAGATTGGGTCTCCTGTAATATCTTGTATTTTGGAGCCTAGAGTTTTTCAGCCACCAGGAATCTGTTTCTCTGGTGCATATACCATTGGGGGTTTTGTTGGCATGTTGTTGTGTTTTTTGGTGTTTGCTTCTTTTTGTTTGTTTTGTTTAACTTTTAACATGCTTTTATGTAATATAGGAAGGTTCACAGCAAATCATTTTGTAAATCAATAACACAGCACCAAAAAACTCTCTGCTCAGACAGAAGCCACAGTGAAACCCTGAGGACTGCCACCTGCTGCCATTCACAGCTGCTGAAATGAGCTTTACTGTATATTCCTGCCACTTAAATTAAAAAAAAAAAAAAAAAAAAAAAACAACAAAAACGGGGTTTAAAGGGAGGATTTCTAGGATCCCCTCTGTGGCCATGCGCTGTTCAAGCATCCAGCTTCTGAACTATGGCCAAACATGTCCTCCAGAGCCTGCACACTGCACTTTCCCAGAGCCCCTTCTCTCTCCATCACATGCCTCAGCACAGTCCAAAAAGCACAGTCACCTTTCCTTTACTCACTCTATATAAGGCAGGTGCTTACAGTGCTGTGCTGAAATATGTGGAGCCTTATTTGTATTTGACAAATATTTTAAGCTATAAACCCCAAAATAACTAAAAGAAGCATTTTCTTATTTTCTCTGTCTGATTTATTTTCCCAAGACATCAACTACAGGACAATTATATTTTTGTTATCATCAGTAAACTAGCATTAAATCAATATGACTCCTGAAGACTGCAATGAACTTTGCATCAAGAGCAGGCTGAATTACTGAAGAGTAAAATAATAAATACAACAGTTACTTCATTTACTTCATAGCACATGATCTAACAACTGAGTTCACTTGTATTTCCTTCTAGTCTTGGAAAATAATTAAAAATCATGCTGAGAATACTGTGTTTAATGTTTATCAAAAAAAAGCACAGTCTGGAATTCATATTCACATAAGATCATGGGAGGCTTTATATTTTTCAATAGAAAATTATATCATGTCATTTTTGTGGTTGTCTAATTTGAAATCATATAAGCCATGTTCGAAGAACTGTGGGAAAGTGAAGTGACTGTATGATAGTACAGAGTGGAGATGAGTAATGAAAGAAAAAGGAATCATATAAATAATAGATGAAGTTGCTTCTTTTTCTAGCAAATAAGTGCAAGACAAGAGTGATACAATATGTGCCCCAAAAGGCCACTGTAACTATGGCAACAGTGATACATGTGCTGTCTTCACTGCAGATTAGCCATATAAATATATAACTGATGGACCCATACACTGTGTATACTTGTACCATAGTGACTTTCCAGCTGGTTTTTTATTGCTTCAAGTGGTCTTCATGTCTCATCCTTTTATTTTTAGAATATTTACAATGCCTTCAAAAGGAGGAAAAAAAAAATGTTTTCATGCATCCAGCCACAGCTCCTTCTCACTTACTAAGTCAAGACTATTTTTCATGAGAGAGGGAGAATATGGATGTGTATGGGTAGGTGTGTGCACATGGGTGATGGGCATAGCCATCAGCCCCTGTGTCCTTTAATCTCCCTGCTTCAAGATTTTAATTTTTGAGGCTCACATCTTTTGGAAAGAATGTTTTAGGTGATATTCTAGTTTGATATATGTGTTGCACATCACTCGGTCTACAACCTAGAAAGGGAGGATTACTCTGTATGTTCTCTAACTGCCTTGCATTAGTCTTGGCTGCAATTGGAGAAAATTATATGAGATTTCTCAGGACATGTAATTTCCAGCTGCCTCAGAACAGAATGACCTGTTCATACTGCAGAGGGATAAAGCTCTTTAAATCCTCCATGTGCATGCCAAGAACCACAGGGGCATGAGGCTGAGGAGAATTCCTACTATGTGTTAGGTCTCTGAACCTCCTAATAAAAACTTCTCTTTTATGGACCTATTTCTTTTCCTTGGTTTATGAAGATACTTGGTTGTTTTACCTATTTAACAGTGCAGTTCTGTCCCCATCCTGCTAATAGTACTATTGCTGACAAACTGTAAATTGTGTCCAATTTATAAATGCCAATAATTTCAGGCTTTGCTTTGAAATATGGATAAATAGCTGGTGATTTTTAGAAGTCAAGTCATATTCAGAGTTGCTTGACTTAATTACAGGGATGAATTTTCAAATGGTATTGTTCATCACCCTGTGATGAACACTGTGCCACACTCCGTCACTTACATTGCAGGGAATTATTTCTTCTCCTTCCCTGGTCTACCTGTATTGCACAAATGATTGCCCCTTTTGTGTTTCACAGAGTATTGGAAAAGTGCATATTACATATATTCAGTCTGTCACCTGAACTGTGAAGAAAAAAAAAGAGACTTTTCCATACTTTTGAAAACTTGTATTTCAGACAGTCCTGTACTGTCTGAAAACACTGCTGAAAACAGAAGCATATCTACCTGAAGAATGGAAAATAAACATAAAGTTAAACAAAAGTGGCATAGATCTGTGGGGTTTGTGTTTCAGAATATCTGTGATTTCTAAATCTGTAGTCATCTATAATAGTTTAAGGTTATCTGGTCCATCTGAAGGAGAGCTGCTTTGTGATAAATTTCATTAAAGTACTTTCCCAATGGAATCCTAGATAATAACCTGCAGCCACATTGATCACTACCATCCTCTAAATTGTTGCTGTATTTTCTGACTTGGATAACTGCATCCTTGTGAAGTGGTTTCTTAGTAGATGATGCACTAAGTTTGCCCACTGCCATACTTGATGGCAAAACGCCTTTACATAGCAGGTGAAGAGATCCACAGGTACTGCTGAATCCAACAGATGGAGTGATGGGGGTTTGTATTAATATGACTACTAACCCAGCTGAGTCTCCAGTTAAATGTTCTGTTTGTTGATACTGTCATCCCAAGTGGTTGGCAGTATTTAGTCATAAAATACTCACATAAATAATTCAGCTGAATTTGGCATGGCTCACACTGTAGCTACATAGACTCCATTGCAGCCTTTTCACACACAGTAAAAACCATCCCAAGACTGAGAGTACCTCAAGCCTCATCTTCCCAAAAATATGCACTTAATGTAACAAGCCTGGTTTTACACCCCAAAAATGAAGGTATGTTTTCAGCACTTGAAATTTTACAAGCCACTTCTTGCTAGACTGCGTAAAACAAGTCCATGACCCAGAACTGAATATTAGCATTTAATTGGCTATTTTTTCCTCTAGGATTTGCTGTTATACACTTTTTCTTTTTCTCTTTCTGTTTTTTTTTCCCTTTTTGAAAGCCCCAGGTGCTGAAATGGGGCTCCGTGTGGGAGAGGTTTGAGATAAGAAGTTTTCTCAAGCAATTGATCAGCACAATTTCCTGAGCCTGTGTCATAAGGCAGCAGCAGCCTAGCAATTACCCACATTTTCCAGTGCCTCGCTCTGGACTGGCAAATCCATCCAGTTGCTTCTCTACTCACCTCATAATTACAGCAACTCTGTCTTTTCTCTGGATGTCTGTAATTAGCGGAGTCTCGCCTTCTAAGCTTTACCTGAGTAACAACAGGCATTTTAAAAGAAAGACTTACTGACACATAGCTCTCGTTTGTCCCTCCTGCTCACTGCTTTCACTTGAATACTGAACTAGGTGTTGTTCACTGGTCTGCTACGTATTGCGTGATATAAACATTCCTCACAACTGTTTTGGTGGGGTGTATTGATCAGCAAAATCAACACCCATTTTATTATTGTGTAACTATTTTACAGAGAATACCATAAGATAAAATAAACTAAAACTTACTCAAGACACGGAAAAGACTATACCTGTTACAAGGGCCTCTGCTATAAAATCTGTATTTTTAAACAGCTGTCTCATGTTTCTCAGTTATTCATTGTGTATAGAGAAAATTTCACTGGAACATGCTATTGTAACAGTAGTTACCAGAAGATACTCAATTTTAGCAGTGACATTTTATGTATTGTATAACATAATGTGATCCTTCTGACACAAAACAGAGAGCAGGAGAGAAAACAAAAGTAAAGATGCCAGAGACATCTATAGAAAGATTGTTTGAACAGGAAAATTTGAATTCAGAGCAAATGTCCAGTGCTGCTTTTTGTCTCAATATTCAGTTCTGTATTCATTACTCCATCTATTTCCATGAGAAGGAAAAAAGCATCCTGCAAGGGAAGACCTGTTATATGGAGGCAAACTGAATTTCTGTATGCCTCAACCACTGGATGATTATAGATTCTGATAGAAGACAGCAATATCATGTTCTGCTTAGAAAACCACTTTGGAGATATGATGAGAGGATGGAAGTTGATATGACACAGCTTCGTTTCTGCTCAAGCACACTCTATGAAAACCTAATAGACACTAAAATAAATGATAAATACAGAATGTCTTCCTTAATGTCAGATCATGATTAAATCATAAAGAAAGAGACTTTGGCAATCTATTTAATACTGCTGACTCCATAATCATCAAAAGCAGTATGTGTAGCACAGTTTGGATACCATACAATAGAAAGGCAAATATTTTGTTGTTTTGACATGTTTACAGATAGCTAAGCTGTCAGTGTGGTAGTTTTAGGCACACGTCTCAAACCTTTGTGTCTTTAAACAATGTTAGGAAAACATTTTCAAGGGCAAACATTTTCAAGGGCAAACATTCATACCATGTTTATCATTGCACTGGAAAATTTGTTGTGGATATCAGTTTCTATATACTATACTGAAACCTTAAAGTTTCCCAAGATTGTACTTTAGGGGAGGAATAGGATGGTAAAAATAACCTGAAGTGGTAAAAGCTTCTGTGTAAGTTGTAATGTTAAGCCTAGAATTATTTTTGTTTTAAACAAATTATGAAGGGAAAATCAATGTCTTGTAGTCATAAAGAATAACTTTTTTTTTTTTTAGATTTTTTTGTTGCAGTTGAAAACAGGTTTGTTAGTTCAATGAAATGGCAGTAAGGATTATAAACTAATCCTTTTTGATGAAAATGAGAAATACCAAATAACATGGTAATTTCATTTTAACAGTTAGACATAACAGTTACCAAATGCACACTGTTGAGAAACTAAGGAGAAAAGGGGCACTCAGCTTGTCAGTTTTCTGAACACAAGTCAAAGGCAGACAGCTATGGCCCCAGTGGAGTAGCTCCTTGGAGCACTTAATGAACTGGCAAATTAATTTTACTTTGGATTCCTTAACTTTAAAGACCACATGAATGTCCCTGATAATTTTTACTGCCTCTGCATCCATCAGTGTTGCAGTGAAATATTTCTATTTGAAGCAAAAGATTTATGCAGAAAGACTAATGTTAATATGAACTCCATTTCAAATGGCACCACCTCTAAGCCAGTAATGCACAGGAGGAAGCCTCCTGCAGAACAGAGTGGCTTTGGAGAACAGAATTAGGACAATGCCAAGATCATAGTATAAATATCTATGGTACTTACATCATAACTTCTGGCATACTAAAATAAGATTGCCCCATCACATGTTTTAATTGGAAGGCAACCAGGTTGCTCTAACTGAAAAAAAGAAAAAGGTCGGAAGTCATACCACATAGCTCATGTAGTGTTAAAGCTCCAGATTCAATAGGAAGTTTGGCAACACGATAAAACTTCTGAGGCCAGTTTAATTTTTAGGGCTTCATTTTGTACCAGCTAAGTGAGTGGTAAATTTTTATGGCAGAATGAGGTCTTGTATGCACCCTTGGGACTAAAATCTCATTACTTAATGAGGTATTTGGTGGATATGAAAGAAGTTTCTTTAGAGATCTGTAGGTGAAATGATTTAAGCTGCTTATATGGTCAAGGTTTTAATGCCAACTTGCCAATCAATAACACTTCTGGAACTACCAAGTGAGTACAAGTTGAACCAGAGTTCACTCCACATGATTGTGTTACAAGAACTGGAAATTCCTCTTGTGAACAGCACCACAGTTCTGTAGTAACTGAACGGGAGACTGGGTGCCACTTTTATTTATTTTGAACAATGAAAAAAATAATGCAGTGTCAAAAATAAGGAAGAAAACATGTGCCTGAAAGAAAAGAGTGAGAAGTCATTTCTGCTGCTATTTTTTGTTTTTCGGTTGGTTGGCAAACTGAATATACTGCCTGAATCTCATTTCAAGGAGTTGACCATGTCCTGTTGTTGTTTTAATGGTGTGAATGGCATTTTGCTTTTCCTTTATTGTGTACTCAAATGGAAGAAATATTGACACAGACCAGTCATGGATTAGGGGTGATATTGCTGTGGGCACCATACATGCACACACTTGAGAGTTGCATGTAGAGGGACAGATCACTGGGAACTGCAGGGTCCTTTTCTCCTACAAGTAGGTTTGTATTCACCAATGCCTCTTTTTTAGGGTTTCCTTGAAAGCTGAACCTGAATGCACAGGTCAGTTAAGACACTCAAATGTATCAGTCCTGGTATATTTACCTTTGTCTTTTTCACTACTGCAGAAGTATTTAGCAGAACTGCAGTTAGAAGCATCTTTCTGAGAGGTATCCAGATCACTCAGCTGAAAAAAAACAAGAAATCTAAGCTCCTTCTAATTTGGAGGGAGTGGAAAACTTATCCCAAATTTGTTATATGATGTTTCTTGCCAGAAATCTTTTTTTTGTGTGTGTGGAATAACAGAGTAATCTTTACATTAATATTATTTTTACCAAATGAACATCTTCTTCTGTCCACTCCCCTTTGCTTTCCAGATATTCATCCTGCAGTACTTGCCTGCACAACTAACAGAAACAAAATTTAGACTCATTATCTTCTGAGGTGGAAATAAATCACTGTAGCAGCACTAATCTAAAGGAACACCATGGGGCAAACTGCAGTGAATCAGCAGACTTTTTGCTGCAGCAAATTTTTGTTTGTAAGCATAATATTGTTTTCATGGTGAGTGTGTAAGAATTGTTCAGACACCACACTGCAAGGCACTTAAATTCTCAAATCCACATTAGGAAACTCAAACCAGGTACAATGTATACATTAGCCTTCCTAAAATGGTTCCATATTTAGGCACTCAAAAACAATGGCAAGTCTGCATAAGGCTAGTTTGTGGAATTTAACACTTACTGCTGTTACCTACATTGAATCTAATTGCTTGAGTAATTAAATGACATCGATGGCACACAGTAAAAAAAAAAATCCATTGAATTAAAAGAAAAGTAGAAACATACTTTCTCTCTAGCTATGCGATCTCTTTTTGGCATGACATCAAGGTGTAATCTCTATTCTTCCAGGGATATGTTTCTGACCATTGTGGGCAAAGTTTGAAATTATGGTCTTTTTATCGATTACTGTACTGCACATACAAAAAGCTGGATTTAAATCAACATGCTCCCATTGAAATCACGAAGTTGTATTGATGAATACTCTTCAAGAAGGTTGCTCAATAGTGGAAGGACTAAAATGGTTCCAGTCTGCAGATATTTACAGAAATTCTGGCATATGGCACATGCAATTAATTTATCGGCATTAGGAATAATTCCGTTGGCTAATAAAACACAAAAGAAATATTAAACTTTTATTATGGCCATAAATATACATCAATTTTTCATTCTATTTCTTAGCACAAAAGAAATGGGATGTTGGGGCCCTGTGTTACAGAAGAGGGAACATTCTTCTTTGATTCAGTGAAGAAGACCAACAAGTCTATGGACTTGCTCTTTGAAGAAAAGTATGCTAAATTTTAACCGTACATTATAAACTGTAGCTGATCTGAATTCAGTGGATGTAAGCTAGCCCAACTAAAGACACTTTCTTGAATTTTCTAGATAATAAGAGGGCCTAGCCACTTCTAAGAACAAGCTATCAAGCAAATTTTGATCCCAAAGACAGGAACAAACCATCTGACATGACCTTCATTATTTTTCTCTTCTCTGAGCACTGTTATTTAATGTTTAAAGACAGCATTGAGCATGAAGGTTTACACAGAGATCAAAGAGCTCATTCTTGAGTTCAGGGACCTGCAGTCTCATTGATGAAATGAAAAAAAAGAGAGAAAATGGTGCAAGATCAGCAAAAGTTTGGAGCAATGCAGAAGAAGACCTTGAATTAGACAAGGTTTTTTCATGCTATAACATGGTCCCTTTTTTTTCAGCTGTATAAATAGGGAATGGAATGGTATTTGGATGACAGTTGAACATAGGGTAGAGATGACATTACAATGCCTACTGTAAACTGATTCTACATCACTGTCTTTAATTTCATGGGATTTGATAACCAACATTCAGAATATATGCTAATTTATCACACCAGTACTAATCCTGTCAAGATCATGAAGTCGGATTAATTTAACAGAGAGTATGAGTGATTTAGAACTGTAAATAATGTACAGCAGCTAGGCCATAAGTTTTTCTGATTGCTTAGTGTTTTCCTAACTGCTATATATTCTAAAACTGATTTTCTAAAGATTTTACTCTGGAAACTAAAGGTTTCCTTTACAAAGTTATTATTAACAGATTCTTCTTGTCTAATTAAAATTAGAAATTAGGTCCTGCTCAAAATATTTTTTATTTTTGTTTAACATTACCTTTGTATCGCTTTACCTTTAATATTCTGGTGATATTCTTAGGAAGGAATTTTAATTGTTTCAGACTATATTTTTAATTGCTTTGTTTAAGTCCATTGGACTGATTTGTGGAAAACATCAAATGTCTTTCCCAAATACCCACAGCAAGGGCATTGCCACTGAGGCAGTTAGGAATGAATCAGTCCTAGTGTTTTCATCAGCAGTCTTGAGCCTTCCCAAATTCAGATCAAAATCTGACACTCTGAAACAGGCTTTGAGAGTATTAGAGAAACATAAGTTGACAGTGCCCTGGCCATAATTTTGGAGGGCTGGGCCTCATGTGTCAGTAAGTTTAACAGGGATGGTGCCATTTCCGTGATTATAATTTGTTTTAAAGGTTATTTTATAATGGTATTAATCCCAACTGAGAGAACATTCTTGTGCTAAAATATGCTAAAATTTAATTGGTTTTATGTGTGAAAGTATGTAATAGCCAGTTTTAAACTGCCTTACACGTTTTCAAAGGTACAGAATGGTTGCAGTTAATAACATAATTTAACTGATTTCAAACTGTCAGCACCAAGACCAAATCAAGTAGTCAGTGTTTATATAAATATGACAAAATTCAGTCTACATATGTACAAACTTGTAGACGCTGCATATATATGACTTGGGGGTAGGGAGGATGTGTCTGATGAGGGCATGTCTGGTGTGAATAGGAACCTTTATTACTCCCATGGATGTTAAACTGGAGAATTCCGTATTACTTCTGTATGGGTATAAGATTTTGGACAGCATTTCTCGTGCATGTGAATCCAGGACTCCATCTTTAATGATTGTGAATGCAGTCTGGAGGCCATGGCCCTCACGGAGGAGGAAGCCTCTGGGAATTAAACTCCACTGTCCAAGGAAGAGTCACAGAAGAAACTTAGTATAGCTGCATATGTGTGATAGGACTCAGGGAGGACTGTGCTGTAAAGAGCTCATGAGAGAGGTCCTAGCGTGGGGGGAGGGTTGTTAAGAGGGGCCTGAGCTGGGCTCTCCACAACTTGGGGATCCCCTTTGGCTGCTGCAGCTTTCGAAACATGAAATAGCTGCAGAGTCACTCTGCAGTTAGAGGTAACCATAAGGATTTAGTCCAGCTGTGAGCAGGAGGCAGAATTTCCCTTCAGGAGATCTGTAAAGTGCAAGCTGGCTGAATTGTGGTTGCTCTGGAAACCATCCTTGGAGTCTCTTTACTCTTGTAAGTGTAATTTCTCAATCATAACACTACACTAATAATATTTTGGGGTTTAATATCCCTTTTTAAAGCCAAAAGAGAAAGAGGGAAGCAGAAGTATAACTGATTGCACATTCAAATTAGTGAACATACATTTACCTGAATAGATAACATTGTATGAACGTTAATAAGCACTGCATTAACCTTTATTTGAAGGCCTAATTAAAATAATTGCAAATGCTCATATTTGATGGCATGGGTGTCTAACCAGATTTTTTAAAATGTCTTCCATTTTAACTGGGGGTTAAGATCCGTGCAAAATCCACTCACAAGCCTTGGAAAACAGTCTCAGTGGAACAGTAGAACCATGAGATATTTTAAGGGACACTTCCAAATCCTATTTAAGCAAAATATATGTTTAAAAAACAAGTTATTAAAAGGGCATAAACGCTTAGATGTTGTTTTTAAGTTAATTCATAGCTTCTTTTTTATTCTCGTAAGAATTAAAAGCAATCTCCTTCTGTATGTCTTGTAACTTTCACAGTGCTTTGTTTTTTGAAATGACTGTTGTAAGCAAAATGAGGCTGGTGGGTTGCTCTTTTTCCCACACAGAAGGGAGCAGCAGTAGCATCAAAATGACAAAGCAATAATCATCAAAAGCTGTGTGAGGTTTGTTTTTTTTTTTTTTTTTTTTTTTACAGTTGTTAGAGAGGGTAAAATTTTTGCAGGGAAATATTCCAGAGAGGATAAATATCCATGGTAATGCTTGTCCCTGAAGAGAATGAAGGCAGAAGGCAAAGACTCTGGACATGTACTTTTGGTAGAATTGGGTCATTGGTATTTAAGAGGGATGATTTCTGGGTTTGTAAAGAACAGGGAAGCTTGGACAAAAAGAAAGCTCATATCACAGGAGCAGAAGCTCTGATTTTTGTTGCCAGATTGGGTGGGTGACAGGTTAGTTGAGAGAGTCAGAAAGGCTTTCAATTATCTAGTAAAGAGGAAATGGCGCAATCACCAAAGCAAGGCATCTGATGTTTAATAGATACAAGCACTAAGGGCCATGTAATATATAGCTGCATCTGTAGCAATTTTAGTGCTGATGCCAAGAGTGTATACAATAATCAAGGTGCTTTGGAGATGTCCAGGAACTGATAAAATATGGTGGGGCTGGTGTTAGTGAACTTGAGTGATATATATTTTTCTGACTGGGGTTTATGGATGGTGATTACAGTTTATTCGATAAAGGTAAGATCATAGGAAAAGCAGTAACTGATTCCAATTCACAGGCAATTCAGAGTTACAGGTGCCATGTTCTTGTGTGCTACAGCTCTGACTAATAAGAACTAAAGATGAGGGAGCTGTGGGCAGCTGCTACAGATTACCAAATTTAAAGGCAGGTTAAGACAGGCCAAACTAGCTCTTGAACATCCATACCTAACACTTACGGCATGAAACATTTGTTCTTGTGGATGGCTCTTTTGGTGTGCTCCTGATCATGGTGGAGATCCAGGCTGGCCCTAAGTACCTTGAGGATCTCCAATTGCGGACTGGCCCCCCAGCCCTTACATGCTTACTGCCTCCCTACTGAGGTATGATGCACTGTGTCTGATGAGGATGCCCAAAACAAAGGAAATCCCAGCAGGAGACATTAATTTCATGCAGTGATGGGGGAATCACTGATAACATATTTAATAGAGAGATATTTTAGTATGCTGAAGTTTTATGACTGTTTTGACGTGTTTTATCTGAATATTCATGGGTTAATATC
Organism: Nymphicus hollandicus; assembly: GCA_009823435.2. NCBI lineage: Eukaryota > Metazoa > Chordata > Aves > Psittaciformes > Cacatuidae > Nymphicus > Nymphicus hollandicus. The sequence continues at coordinate 18,011 of WTXV02053710.1, read as the reverse complement.
CTGAAGAACATATTTGGCCATTGTAAATAATATGCACAGTCTTTGTAATGGCCATGCAATGCTGATAAATCACATTTCTAGAGATTTCTCTTCCTCTCTCTTTTTCATTTCCACAGACGTGGTAGTGTAGAAGTGATTTGAACAAGTGGTCTTTTTTCCACTCAGACACTTCAAACTGTGTTTAACAATAAAAGTAAAGGGAAAGACTGCTTTAGGTTTTTATGGCACACTGCAGTGTGCTGAAAAACAGTCATTTCAAGGGCAGGTAAATAAAGAAATAAAGTGATTCTGCTGATGCTTTACTTCTGGTGGCAGAAGTTTGGCTTTCCTGGTGTGCAGAGACCAAATATTTAGATTTTTTTTTTTTTTTTAAGTTTGAAATCTCAGGCAATTTTAAGCACAGATTTGACTCTGACATTTATTTATTTGTTTAGCTAAGTAAACTGTGTCATAGGGTCTCTAGACTTCAGAAGACTATTGTAGCACTGCTGCATATACAGGTGATTCAGTTAAGGCAAATTATTGTGTCTAATGACTGCTTCAAAAGAGACTAAATATTTTCATTGTTTACAAAATAATTGCCTTTTTTCATATATATACTACACATCTATATAATCTTATCAGATCTTCATATTACTAGATATATAACATTTTCCTTCAGTATTTGTATCCTATAAATGACCTTGACAACAACTTTCCCCGTCTTGACCTCAGCACTGTGTCCCATCCTGGAGCTTTCAGCAGGTTCAAGAGAACCTGAATGCTAATAAAAACTTTGCAGCTGCCTTTGTAGCTATGAGCATGCAGCAAAGTCTGCAGTGGCACATGGCAGTGTTTCAAAGCATAAGTTTTTGCTGACCAAGCAGAAAATGGTATCTTCATCTTTATACCAGGACAGAAAAGCAAACATGTCTTTGTATGCATATGGAAAGTGTTCTCTGCTTCTTTAGCATTAGTATTTGACAGTCTCTCTCTCCCGCCACTGCAGCTGTCAAACTTCTTATGTCAAGACCCCACTGCTGCTGTTTTAGATGTGCTGGGTGGGATTCATTTAATCTAGCTATAGTATCTCACAACTACGCATTAATGTCCTAGTTTAATCTGATAGAGTCAATTTTATTCCTAGTAGCTGGTATAGTGCTGTATTTTGAAATTAGGATGAGAATAATGTTGATAACGCACTGATGGTTTAGATGTTGCTGAGCAGTGCTCATGCTAAGTTAAGGACTTTTCAGCTTCTCATGCTGCCCCTGCCAGTGAATACACTGGAGGTGCACAGGAAGCTGGGAGGGAACACAGCCAGGACAGATAACCCCAACTGAACAAAGGGATATCTCATACCATATTATGTTATGTTCAGCTTATAAACTGAGGGGAAAGCTGGTTGGGAGACCGCTGCTGCGGAACTGACTGGGCATCGGTCAGTTGGTAGTGAGCAATTGTTTTCCATTTGCATCAATTGTTTTTCTTGGGTTTTATTTTTCTCTTTTTTCTATTTTCCATTTCATTACAATAATTTATTATTATTTTAAAAATTATTTTATTTCAATTATTAAACTGTTCTTACCCCAATCCACAAGTTTTCATACTTTTACCCTTCTGATTCTCTCCCTCATCCCCATGGGCAGAGCAAGCGAGGAGCTGTGTGGTGCTTAGTTGCTGGCTGGGGTTAAACCACAGCAATTTAGATGCATTCTAAATATTAGTCTAAGGTAAGTTGCACTGAAAGTGCACATTTCTTTCCATTCTCTACTGCAAGACATAAGACAACTAGTGTAAGTGTGTAGCCTTCAATTCCTGACTCATAGCTAAATGGAGATGAATCCCAGTCTCTATTTTCACACATTCTATTTCCCGAGTGGCTGCTTGGTTTAGGTCGATGTGCAGTTGTTTTATCTTTCACTGCACCATTTGTATTTTTCTGGCTCTTCATTATGATTACACCAACCTGGGGAGCCTAGGGGCACTCTAGAGGCTATGCAGAGCCTACACCACTACAGTGCTTCAAATTGTTCTGTGTAGCGACATCTCAGGTGACAGAAGCAGTACTGTTACCCTTGCACATGCATACAAGAGGGTAAGGAGTAAGCTGTGTCCTGCTTCAGAATGATCTCACAGATATATTGCTTCAAATTTTGAAGCACACTCTGTTGGTAGAATCTCTGAGCTCTGTGCACTGGGCACCATTACACAGTGTAGACTGGACTTGTATTCCCAGCAGCTGTACTTTATTCTCCTGTACCTTCAGTCCTAATAAATCACAACACAAAAGTCAATGCATATACTTAATCACATATGATGTCCAAGAAAATAACTTCACAGTTCTTCGTGTGGCATGTTGCCACTGATTCCTCTGGAGTTATTCTTGATTTACAATGTTGAAAATAGAACCTGCCTGCAGATGAGTAGGCGTGTCAATGAGGCTGATGCAGCTGATTGTATTTTTACCTCTCTTGCATATAATGATTAATGTTTTATGTCAAACTTTTTCTACCAAAACAAAATGTATTCATGGCTTATTAAGCAACAATGTAGGAGTCCATTTACCCTGTTACTTCTTCCTTATATTGGTAACATATTAGGCAGTAACATGTCTTCTTCTGAAATACAAGCATCTTTTGGATTCCCAAATATATCAGGTTACATTGTGGGCTCTTTGCTAAGTAAATCTTATTACTCTGTGTCTGTGGATTATTTGGGTAGCTTAGTATGCTTTTGGCTCAACTGTAAAACCTTGTGAAAGGTATTTTTATATTTCCAGCTTAGAGTTTGCCTTTGGTCTAGGCATCAAAGAAAATTTTGGTGCAAATTGAGAACCAAAAACTTGTAGCTTTTGGGAAAATAGATATCTCGATTTTTTTTATATATATATTTTTTTTATCCCTGAAAATGGTATTTCCAAAAGAAGGAAAACGCAAGAAAAAAATTTGATTCAGAACCATCAAAATTCTGATTTCAGTCCTTTCCACTCCCCTATTATCTTGAATGGAATTTTTTAATTTAATATTACTGTAGTAAAATCAAAGCTGAAACATTTTTTAAAAAATTATGTAAACCCAAACATGTTTGATATTATCAGAAGAAAACAAGAAAGTAACTTCAGTTTATTTTGTTTAAAATTTAAGCAAAACTGGCCCAAATGAGGGAAATAATTTTAACAAGACTGCATTTTCTGATGGAAAACTAAGTTTATTTTTCCCCCTGTTAATTCTTACGCTTTTCTACTAAATTTTTAATATTGTGCTTTAGTATTTTTCTTAGAAAATAAGATACATTCCTCTACAGTTGGACCTCTTTTTGTTTCTAATGGACTGTTGGTCATTCAGTCTAGAAGGTTTACAGTTCTGATTTTGCTTCTTTTCTTGCAATCTTTGTTGCAAAGCAACATTTTAACTTCTGAAAAACATACTTCAGTGAAATATACATGAAAATGGAAATGGAAACCACATGTGCCTCTGTTTGTGGAATAGCTCTTTTTGTTCATATAACACAATTCTGGGTGCTATCTCATTAGAACAGAGAAAATTGTCTAGTTGATGAGTGTCACTGGAACGTGGAGAAAAAAGCAGGTGACAGCTTCCTATTTATCCACTGTGACAGAAGACTTATGGCAAAGCAAACATTTAAAACACCACCAAAAGAGCAATCTTCCTTGTAGGTTTAAAATCAAAGTATGTCACTTTTCCTCCCTCCTGATGACTGAAAAGCCCCAATTGAGATTTCTGAAATAAGATAACAGGAAAATGAGCCAAGTTGATGAATCTTTCTAGCTTTTACATTTCTTTGTTATGCAATATCCTTAATAATCACAAAGTGGTATGTAAGTTAAAAAAAAATAAAAAAGAAATAACAATTCTTTCTTTTTTATTTTGAAGGTTTAATATTAATTCTCAAGGCTACCATGTTGTGATATGAAACAAACATGAGAATTCAACAATATGTTGCACACTTGGAAATGGCTAGTAGAAAGCAAGATGTGTCTTGACCTGAAACAAGGCATATGAATCAGAACTAACCTATGACTGAATGTCACAAGAGACAACATATAATTGTCCTTTTCCTTTAATTTTGCAAGCAATCAGTGAACTATTTAGGCTGGAAAGAAGGCAACTGTCTCTAGAATTCTTAGAGAATTAACTGTCTCTAGAATTCTTAGAGAATTAATTATTAGAGTAGCAAGGGACTTCCTTGTCTTTTGGTGGAAGGCTGTTTTTGGAATAGATCTGATACTATGCAGTTCAGTAGATGAAAAAAAAAAGTCAGGTTCTCTTCTTCCTGTTTAGCTAGAGCTTAGACAGCTCTGAATGAAGAAGGTTGATGGGCTGGCTTTGAAGCAGACCACATACTTAAAATATAGTTCTATAGGACTCTGAAAATGAAACAATAAAAAATTGATCGCTTGTTTTTTCCTGAAGAGATTTATAGTTGATTTGTTTCCCTGGCAGGCTGCAGAGACAGTGGAAGCAACATACTCCAGAGGGGAGCAGGGTAAGGGGTGTACACAAGGAGGTTAGAGAATATCAGTTTCTACCGTGTGGCTTAGTATGTCCCCAGCAAGCAAAATTGAGAGAAAGGTGTGCAGCACAGTGTCATCCATGTACCTTTGCAGTGCATAGGAGGTGTGGAAGACCACCCACTTTGGGCTGATTTGTATCTCCCAGGTAGCGCTAGCGTACATACGCTGCTGGAAGAGACTCATCCAGCCCTATAATTCTACTTGGTGCGAAACTCAGGTTAGTGGTCAACTAATCTTTCCATGATGATACAACAGGGTGCTTTTTATTTCTCACCTGAAGAAATGTATTTGCCTTATATGGAATATCAGATGGGCAGTTTGAGCATTGTTCTAGAATAAGAGGTCTTTTTAGCTCTTCAGTGTTTTTGGGGGGTAAATGTTAGAACCATAGAATGGTTTGGGTTGGAAGGGACCTTCAAAGGTCATCTAGTTCCAACCCCACTGCCATGAACAAGGACATCTTCAACTAGATCAGGTTGATCAGAGACCTGTCCAGCCTCTAACTTGAATGTTTCTAGGGATGGGGCATCTACAACTTCTTTTATATTATTTTCTTAGTTTTATAAAATTTCTACTCACAGATGCACCTCTGTTACGTTACTGAGCTACCCCTTTTTTCCTAATTAAAAGGTTCTGGAATAAAGGGGGATTACAAGAGAAAAGGTAGGAAAGCAGATATCTAGATTGCAAATTTCAGTGCAAGCTTTCTCTACATTTCTCTCAGGCAATGCTAGAATTTCTCTCCAGCATCTTAAATGTGTGGCATTTTCTTTGATTTAGTTAAAATAAAAAATTCAGTCCCTGAATTACAGCTGTTGCATTTGTCGGTAATACATGAAGAACATAATTCTCTTCTCTCATCCCTAGCTCTGTGACTTTGCAGTGCTCACAATACTAACGGGCTTTCTGTCAGTAAAGTCAGGAAATGTGAAAATGACTCAGAGGAAGAAGGAATGTTGAGGGGGAAGTATAATTCTTTTTTAAAGGTTGTTTCCAGTTATATGCCTTAAAGAACACTGGGTTTATTTGGGTTATTCTTCATACTTCCTTTGGTCTGGAAGATAAACCTCAGAATTTGATTTTTAAACCAGAATGCATAGAAATTATACTTTTCTATATTATCATCTATAGAAAGCAGAAAGTATAGAAAGTATAGAAATCTGGGCACAATGTACTTAGGAAATAAGAAGAGACTTCATCCCTTAATGTGGCTGCCGAGTTCTGAAGGGGATCAAAGTTAATCAGTGTAGCTGAGAAGCACTTGCTGAGCCTCTATAATAGTAGGGCATGGCACATCCATATCTAAGATTAACTGCCAGTAAAGATTATGTCTTCTACAGAGAAAATGTGTTCTATACTGATTATGTAATTTTGTATTGAAAGGTTCTTACACTGGTGTGATGGAGCTGCTTTAGAAGATTACAACTATTTCATCTTGCTTTTGTGCTGGAATTCACACATCAGTACCCCTAATTTTCATTAATTCTCTTCTGGTTTTCCTTTTTTTTCTTTTTTTTGAGTTATAAGTGTGTATGTAGACTACTAGAGCTGAGTGAGATCAGATGCGGGAGTAACACAGAGGTAGACAGCCCTGTGAAACCAAGGAGAAGGGTGAGTGAAAACATGCAAAGGACATGAGGCAGTAGGGGCTGAGAGTGGGTTGAATTGCAGAGCCAATAATCTTTATAATCTTGCTTTCCCAAGAGACAAGATTATAAACAAAAAATATATAAAAAATACAATTTTCTATCCTTTCTTCAAAGAACATTAAAAAAGCAAATTGCCTGGATACAGGCAAGCTTACAGAAAAGGACAAGAAGACAGGACTGATCAGTGGGGTAGATTTTAAGCATGCACTTTGGTTTGTGGGTAGCTCATCAAAGGGAAGCTGTAAAATAGGTCTGGAAGTGAATAAACACCCCTTGATGTATTTCTATTCTGAGGAGCAGCCTCAAAACTAGAGTGACAGGAAGAGGGTGTGCCCAAGGGCACTGTGGGGAATTGGCAGAGCAGGCTGGTAGTGGTGCCCTGTTATATCTCCTGCATGAAGGCAGCGAGGGGTGGAATGGACCATATTTTGTGGTAAGAGGTGACACAGGCTCATGGGGACAGGACATAAAATCTGCATTAACAGCAGCATTGTAGAGGGATACCTGAAGGCAAAGACTACCTCTAGGCTTTGCTAGAGAAAACTTACTGCAAATTTGCAGGGCCTAGGGACACTCTCAAAACAGTGAGCTCAGCTCTTCGGCAGAGGGGATGGTCTTATGTTGTATCAGAAATGATATATCTATTCAATAAATGACACTGATGAGATCTAGGGGAGGCCATCCAGTTACTTTCAGCTGGCAAGATTTGATTAGGGATCTGTGAGGAGGCTCAGAATGGGAGGTTTTATGACAACGAATGGCTGGCTCAAAAAATAGTAATGAACAGGTGAAAAGCTATTGTGTTGAGCACAGTGATTATAATAATAAGGAGGCTTTAAATCTTTTTTTATTATGATGACTCCTGTATTTGCTGGCAAAACTCTGCGCTACCTGTGATGACAGCTCATGTCACGTTTGCTATTGAAGTATCAGATGACAATGTTCTTCATCTGCTGGTTTGAAAGCCCTGGAGTTAAAAATCCCTTCTATTCTCAGAGGCAATCTACCTTTCATGCTTTATGAAAATGAAAGTAGATTGATTTTTGTAGAGTCAAGGTCTCGTGTATTACTTATCAAGGGTGGATACCTGCCATCTGTGCGGGGACAGAATCAGCCCACTGGGGCTGGCAGAACAACACTTGGCTAAATACTCTATAATGGATGGTGGAAAGGCCCCAGATTATGTTGGACCAAGCACAGGAATGAACCTGTAGCACTCACTGGCTACATATGTCCTGTGGGGTAGCTACAGGATGCTTCTTCCTTCTAGAAATTTTCCTAGGAAAAATGGTCAGATTGCTAGATTAAAAATGTTTAAAGTGAATTAGTAAGGTACTGATTTTACAGCAGTTTATCTGTCCTTATTTGTCTTCATATTACCTTTTTTGTTGTTATTTTGATAATTTATATTCAGATTATATTTTTAACAGCTTTAGATATTGATAAAATGTAAATTAAAGATACCTTCTGGAATAGGTCTGCCTGTTGCTGTAGCTGGGCAGGAGAGTCTTATAAAAAAGGATGGCAAGACAAAGGATTAGGATTTTGCTTAACAACATTGTCTCTACCACTCACAACTTACTTAAACTATTACTGTTAATATTCATACTATTGTCTTTGGGACTAAGACACTTTCAGTGGAAAAGGAGCAAACCCATCATTGCCACTTATAAACCAATCCCATACCTTTTAGGATTCTCCAGCTGGGAAAAAAATACTGAATTAACTTCACTTCATGATTTCATATTTACTCTTTCAGGCCATGTGAGGATTGCCAGTTTATGCAGGGATCGCAATAAAACTGCAAAAAAGACACAGAAAGCTTCAATGTTGGAGTTGCAATTCTGAAAATTAGGAATTAGCAAACTAAAATAACTTTCAGATACATTTCTGTATGAAGGAGTAAATACAGGTAAATATGGGGACTCCTAAACCAAGATACGATTACCATGTAGATTATTCAGCTACATGGGAGATCTGAAACTTTTCCCTCGTAGTATAAACAAATAAAAGAATAGCAGTATTTTCAGAGTAAAAAAAACCCTTCAGCTATGTGTCAGAGCTCCAGGCTTAATGTAGATATGTGAAAATGAGAACTCTAACAAAGACCGTGGCTTCTGTATGTTAAAGCTGTACTGCTATTTCTTAACTTACGGCAACAGATTTTTCAAAATAGGCTGTTTGTGTAACTGAGTAGTGAATTTAACTGAGTAGCACAGTTGTGACTATGTAATGGGAATGGGATGGAAGAAGCAAAAGACCATGAGAAGCTATTCGGTTAGCAGCATCTTTCAAACAGCAAGTCAGTGATAAGCTACCATTTTGCCTGGTCTCAGAAAGAATGATCTTTCATATAATGAGTTATTTCCTAATGAAAAGCAGCAAGGCCATTGCATCTACATTTAAGAGCATATGAAATTTGCCAACTGGGGAAGAGGGAAGGAGGGAAATATTTTTAAGGAGAAAAACACACACCTTTTTAACAATGTATGGGTACTGGAAAAGGATATTAAGTCATACTAAGGCAATTTCTCATTAATGACAAAAGTGCAGCTTTTTTTTCTCATCAGGATTTCATCCACCAATGGAAACAAGAAACTAAAGATGGTATCCTGAGCCTCTTGAATTAGATGAAAACACTTCCAGTTATCTAATGGGAGCCATTTTTTTTCATTACTAAATTTATCATCAGTTGTATATTACAAGAAAGAACGAGATTGTAGTGTAAATACTCCTGATCTGACCTGAAGCATGTAGTAAGTTTAGATGATGCTAGTTAGTGTGTACATGAAGAGGCAAGAAACGCTAATAAATAATTCATATAGTATTGCTTGCTAAGGTACATAGGTAGGAAATACAAGCACTGCAAGTATTTTCAAACAAAATTAGGTTTTAGAGCTTTTTTATAGTGGGATAAGCAGATAAAAACAAAGAAAACTAAACCACCTTATTCTAGTGCTGCTTTATCAGCTCTGAGAGGGATGCTTCCTATAATACAAGATGTTGAAAATTCACCGTATTATTTAGGAGGTGGTAGCTTTTTTTCTGATTTCACTTGAATTTAGTGCACTACATTTCTTCTACTGAACTTATCATTGTGGACACAGCTCTATATAAAGTCCTGACTCTTGGGTTAACCGCCAATAAAAATGTTCTCATAGGTTTAAGTTCCAGAGTGAGATAAGCAGCAGAAATCCTGGCCTGAATAAGATCGCTTACTTACTTTTCTAGGCACAAATCATGGTGACTTTGAGTAATAATGACTGTGTCTAATATTTAAGTTGTTTTCTACACTAAATCAGTGAATTAACAGAGCAGAGAACTGGTTTGGACTCCGTACTCTGATCTGCCCTTGCTTTCTGTGTAACTTGGAGCTTTTTGGAGATGTTTTCAAACCCAAAGGAAAATTGCTACAACTGGGTGCACCCCTAGTAGTTAAAGACAATCAGTCTCTCCTTATACATTTTGTGTGATGCCACACAGTTTAACAATAGTACACTCACTTTTCTGTCAATATTTAATGTAGAAGGAGAAAAGTTTGAAGCCAACAGAAAGTCTAGGTAAGATTGCACTGTGGATGTCAGCGTTATTCAACCTCCATAATCAGGCAGCCTTCACCTTTTCTCTTACCACATCAGTAACAGGAAGAATTATAGCCGCATAACACTGTTTGAAAGGGAGATTTTCAGAAGGAAGCTCTGTCAGGAACAGCCCACGCTTCTTCCATTTGACCCAGACAGGAAATTCTTCTTCCTTTTGTAAATCCTGGTGAAAAATCCCACAGCTGCTTCATTCCCCAGTGGCTGGTCCAGGACTGTCCTGCTGTGATGTAGCCCTCTGCTTTGGTTTCAGCGGTGCTGTGCCTGTGAACCATGATAATTTTACCAGGTGTTTATGTCCTGGCATTGAGATTGAAGACTCAATTCTTTCCCAGCCATTTCTCTTACTAATTTGCTGAGGAAAAACTGGTTACTCACAGGTGCTGTAATACTCAAGCTAAACTCCATGTAAAGAAATGTAAAAGTAAGATATAAGTAACAGATCTTAGTAAGCAAACTAAAGGCCTCTGAAAAACATGACTTAGAGAAACTGTGTCCTTTTAAGTCTGCTGCAAATAACAGAATCTGCAATGATCTTCCTCCAGGTCAGCCCTCTTTGGCTTGCAATTCAGCAAAGCCAATTCCATTGCTGTTCTGTTTAAACCTATGAGGTTCCTTCAAAGAAGCCACAGTCAGTGGATAAGAACCTGAGGAGAAATAAGAGGAATCTTTTTTTCTCTTTTCTGTTGAACTAGACTAAGCTGTCTGATAAGTTATAAGGTACAAAGCAGTTCTGGGGTGATCCATTCTGAAATTAAATCTGTTGCAGTCTATCTTTTCCAGTATCTCCTAAGGGCAGAGAATTAACTTTTTCCTTAGCATGACCAGCATAGAAGCAAAGACACTCTTTCCTTTATGTAACGCTTTTTCTTCTGAATTTTCTTTCTTTCTTTCTATTGTTATTTTCTTTCTTTATTCTTTTCTTGATATGGTTTAAAAAATGTGGATTACACTTTGTGTCTGACGCAAAGAGTGTACCTATACCATTTCCTGCGATAATGCTTGTTGCTTTGTGTGCTGAAGTTGCATGAGAAAGTAAAGCTCCCTATATTTGATTCAGTAGCTGAACTCTTGTCATGATACAGAACTTTTTCTCCTCTAGTCAGAGTGCTGTTGAGGGTCCCTTTGGATAAAGAAAAAATGTACAATTCCTTATTTTAAAAATTTGCAGATCAAATTTGACATTTGTAGGACACCAAAGCCTGTCTCTGATGTGTGCTTCTGTCTTTCAGCCACAGAATGCTTATCCCTGCTTACTTTGCAGTTCATGTTTTCTCACTTACAAGGATATGCTATATTTCTACCTTTACAGGCATTATTATGCAAGGCTGTATTACAAAACCACATGATTTTGGTTTTGGAAGTGATTGGGAAAAGGATGCATAGTCTGATCCAAAGTCAATCTTCACTTCCACAAATTTTAAAACAAATCTGGGTTACAGTCCAAAAAGCAACCCTAACATATATAAATGTATTTTTTATTAACTTTTTCAGAGCATCATGCAATTTAGCTACCGTACTTATGTAGTTATCTATATTGAGAAGAATATTTCAAATATTTTGCAAATATTTATGTATGAGAAACATTTTCAGGCATGATTCACAACTCTCATATAATACTATATTTAATGGCTAGCTGTGCTAACTCTGTCTTCAGGTTTACTTGAAATATCATATGATGTTTCTGCATAAAATTACAGTCACTTGGAGACTCTCCCTAGAGTCCTTAGCAGCTCTTTGACTTAGCCAATTATTATGGGTCAAATTATAAATTTTGTTAGCTTCCCTCTGTCATCTCTTAAGAGGAAGTCAGAAAACAGGCTATTAAAAATGACAGCTTGTTTCCTTCTAGTCCCCTCTTCCTAGTTCTAAGTCAAAGCAAAAAACCCTGCTATTTAGAGTCACTGAAAACACTCAGTAAATATCAAGATTCATTTATTCTGAAAATTTAAACATAAATAGGTTAGTTGGTTTGTTTATCTCCTCTTATAACAACAAAATCTTCCAAATGGTGATTATTCTGATTCCTTATCTATTGCTTACTGACTACTGTTAAACAAGGTCTGGCTTTACATGGATGACCCAAACAGTCACATTTAGCTTTTAGTGTTCACATCTTTACTCCCTAGAGAGAGCAAGTAGCCTTACTTTTATTCTGGTTTTGAAATCGGACTTTGTTGTGAAAACTAGTGCAGCTGGGCAGAAGAATTCAAATAATAGCAAAGAGGGCAGACTATTAAGATGTATATAGCTGTTTTTATTAAATAAAGAAAAATAAGAAATACAACAAATATTTGTGTAGCATGATCATATCACACAGGAGAAACTCAAATAAGGCTGTCGCTTATCTCAGTCACAGTAGTATAATGGAGATGTCAGTCCCCTCTTTCATAGTGTAATATCCTTTTACATAATTTGAAAATCAGATCACTGCCTGAAAATTCATGGCTTATCCACAAATAAGCCAATATGCATATAAACCACACTGAATATATATGTAAAAAAAGTTTTAAAGAAACATTAGGGATTAACTTATTTCTTATTAACTCTGTTTCAGTTTCCTGTTTCCTTTTTTTTTTTTTGGTTTTTTTTTTTTTTTTTTGCTTTAGGTACTGTTAGGATTTGACTAAACCTTAAACAGTGTTTTTCTGGTCGTTATTTACTGGGTTACCAATTTGGCAGATGGATGCTTTCAAGTGAATTATCTCCCTGCTTGAGTTACCAGTACATTTTAGTGATAAAAATTTGGAAGAATTCTATGGTTTGTGCTAAAATTGTAGTGGGTGTAATCACAGGGTGATCAGGGTAAGTTCCTATATGTATGTGTTTGTTTGTGGCAAATTACTTTAAAATATTTGACCACGATGAAAGTATCCGTCACTATTCCAACTTCTCTTGAAAGGCAAGGAAGTCTTATTTCCATCACTGCAGAAATAAGAAGTCAAGCACAAGGAAAACGAATGGTTGCCAAGGACTCCAACAGGGGCCCATAGGGTAATTCACTTTACATCTCCGTGACAGCCGGTCTAGTGTTTTCACCATTCTTTACATTCTCATCATTCTCATCAGCCCCACCATATTTAGAATATAAATAACTTTAGAATAATAAATAACTTTAGAAAATAAATAACTTACCAGTCAAAAAGTGGAATAACTTATTCACTCTCCATTCTGAAAGTGAAAATAAAAAGACGGTAACATTTTTTTCTCAAAGAAAAGTATCTGAAAACTTCAAACAGGAAAATGACTGTTCAGGATTCAACAAGCCATACTCCTAAGGAAAGTATAATAACTGTTCTTTCAGGGAAAATGAACCACTATTGCCATCTTATTTGTAGTGCTTAAAGTTATTCTAGATGCAAAGCTCTATAACATTGAAAAATTCAATAAGAGGTTGAAAGTACCAGTATGAAATTAGAGAAGTAAAATGCACACAGACCTCAAAAACTTTGCAAGTGAAGATTTAGCCTTTAATCAAACCAGAAAATCAATATAAATATTACTATACAGCATGATGAAATGCATCAAAATCAGTGTTAGTATTTGGCTTACAGATAGGCTAAAGAGGCATAAAGATTTAGAATTAATTGGCTGAAATATCCTTTTGAAATGTTATTTATTTATAAGAGAAAATGTGATACTCCAGAAAAAATTATTAGAAGAGTTAGTTGGAATTTGTCCAACTTTGCACACTGAAAAGTTAGCTGGCTTGACTAAGCACATTATCTAGATTCTTCTTGTAGTTGGGAAAAATAGTCACCTCAAGGGACAATATACAACATAGTATAGTTTTCTGTGTGGAAGTGTCTCTTTCTCTCTTTATTGACTATAGAGGGATCTTTTCTAAACAGTACTTGCTGGGCTAGATTTCCATGAAAGGGGTTTACTGGGTTTTTAGGAGAATATCACTCTCTGAATGAGGATCGCTGTTTGGTCCGGAGATGTTCTGGTTTCCTAGATTTTTGCATGAGATGTGGAGCATTTTCTGACCCCAGCAAATGTTAGCATGAATAAATATCTAAGGAACATGGTCTTCAATATCACAGGCAGCACAGGCTACAAGAAGAAAATTCCTGTAACTGATGGCAGATGCATTTCATGTTTTTAAGTAAAGGCCTTAGACATAAGATTTCACATCAGATATCGGCATTGACTTTTTTACCAAAATGGAGGGTTTCAAAATTACAGCAAGAAAGTCCACTGAAAGCATACCAGTTGAATCATTTAATCTTTGTAATTGTATAAAGCCCCTGATTTTGAAATCAGAGTATTACATGTTTTTTTTTATAAAAATATTGACTTTTTGAGGCGAATTATTGGACAACAGCATAGCTTGGTGACCTTTGCAATATCTTTTATGTCAAAAGCTTAAAAGCTAGCAATCAATTTTATGTGACTTTTCACATATTGGAAGTCACTACAAAATTTCTGCTGTTGAATCTCATTTGAATCAAAAGCAGAAAGAATTCAATAATGTATCCTGAGAAAGCTTTGATAATCTTTGACAGACGCTCATTTTTACTATGGATATTTGATTTGTTACAGTCAGGACGATAAGAAAAAGAAGAGTCATTTACATCTTTTTCTTGACAGTAGCAAGTATAATCCAGTTATTTGAAACACATCAGTTCAGTTAAGTTATTGCATCATTACCTGACAATGAATATCTACAACATTGTTGAAAATCACTGCAATATTGTAATCCTTGAAGAAAGGAATAAATAACTAGAAGATTGATTTTATTGCTTTTAGTTTTGATTATTTATTATTATTTACTTGGTTAAACCACATGGAATATAAGCTCCTAACCTAATAGCAGTAAAAAAAAAAATATTAAAAGATAAATCCCACCACAAAAAGAAATAGTAAACAGCACAGGAAAGGAATATTTACTAGCTTGCTTTGCTTAGTTTCCTGTAGGTGTACTTAATAGAGTTTAAGAAGAAACCTAATACACCCTTTTAGATAGCACTATGTCATTTTACAAAATGCGTACACAAATTTCATCACAAACTAGGATGTTAGTAACTGTCTTCAGGTGACCTCTATTTCTGCTAATAATTAAGATGCTATACTACCAGATGCATGTTTGAAGATGTTTTAGTGGTAATGTAATGCTGCATAGTATAGCACAGATGTGATCTAAATGTATGTGTAGTTGAGCAGATAGATGTATCCCTGTTGTACACACTCAGTGTTATTCAAATAATCTTACAGACATGCATACATAGGTGTGCAAGCTTTTATTCCATTTTATGGCATGAGAGTTAAATGACTATGGAAAAGATGCAATGATTATCACTCTTTAAAGGAAGTCTCCAGTTTATGTTATTTCGGTTTTGGGTTTTGGTTATTTTTTTTTTTTTTTAATAATGGTTAATATCAAATAAGACTTAACAGATAGAAATAGGGATTTTACTTTGGAAAGAACAGTGATCCAAGGCATTATATGTAGGTTGTTACAGAAAAGCATTGTATTTGGCAAAGGTTTGGTAGAAGAAGCACTGCAGGGGTGGTTTCTGTGAAAAGCCGCTAGAAGCCAACGCCAGCCAACTCCAAGACCTGACCCACTGGCCAAGCTCATCAGTGATGGTGGTAGTGGCTCTGGAATAACAGATTTAAGAAGGGAAAAAAAAGCCCTGGCAACAGCAATTGCGGCCAGAGAGAAAAGTGAGAATATGTGAGAGAAAGGGAGGTGTGTGGGGGTGTTTTAAGATTTAGTTTTTATTTCTCATTATCCTACTCTGGTTTGATCTGCAATAAATTATTTCCCCAAGTCGAGTATGTTTTGCCCATGATGGTAACTGGTGAATGATCTCTCCCTGACTTTATCTTGACCTGTGAGCTTTTGTCTGTATTTTTTCTTCCCTGTCCAGCTGAGGAGGGGTGTGACAGAGCAGCTTTGGTGGGCACCTGGCCAGGGTCAACCCACCACAAACATGCTTGAGCTAATTAAAATATTTCAGGCTCCATTAAATCCACCAGTATTTTACACAGGATCAGTGACATTTCCATGGTTGAAGGCAATCCAGAATGCTTATGGTCTGTAAATCTTAAATCTGATCCAAAAGTTCTCTTCACAACCTTACATACATATCATTACTGAAATACTTAGCAAGCAAAAAATTTTCAGCTTTGAAAGGAAAGAAAATTAAAATTAAAACATAGAATTTTAACATTTCCAAAGACATTTCTCAGAAATATGCTAATTTTTGCTCCCAAAGTATTTCAGTAATGAAATTTTTAACAAATGCACATTTTAAAGAGCTAGGAGATGCTACATTTAATTAAAATAGGTTGGTTTTCATGTTAATTTTTGTGGTCAGATTTTGGCAAAGGCTGACAAAAATGTCAGAAAATATATACATTTCTACCAATAGGAAGTCACAAACAAAACCAGCTCTTTTTAGTGCACAAATACAGTTTGACAGGTAAGCCATCTTATCAACCAGTAATTATACATTTACCTGACTCTGTGGTTTTGGGAAAAATTAAGAGTTTTCTAACCAGGTTTTTTTTTCCTGATGGACAATTAGGGTATATCAATCAAGTGTGTGGTTAAGAAATTGTAACACAAATGATTGCCAGCCTCAGTTTTCAGTTTAAATCCCCATCATGGATAGGTGCCAGATTCTTAATTGTTCTTCTGACTTCCTGTTTGGTTTATCTTGATTCACACAGGAAAACGGCTGTTTCTCAGCTCTCATCTCAGATACTGTGGGGTTATATTTTCTGTAACCAGAAAGATCGCTTTTTTAGTCTTCACCAAAATCGTGTGCTTCTAAGAGGAAGTTGATAGTCCACTACTTTAGGAAGGAGACAGGAAATAGATGTACCTCACCAACCTTCATACCATTATTCATTTCAGGGGGTTTAGGGTTGGTAACGATAAAAAGGTTAATCTTGTCATTCACAAAAATAAATCAATAAATGAAGAAATTGCCAGAGCCAGTAAAAATAGCACACTTCTGTTCCATAGGATTGAATCAGTGGACAACATTAGTACACACATGCAACGCAACTGGGCAAGTAACAGTATTTGCGCACAATTTTTCTAGAAAAGCATGTAAGAGGGCTCAAAGAGATGATACATCTCATTATTTATTAATAGGTGTCCTAGTTTAAGTCATTAATAGTGTTTTTTATAGGGTGTTCTGGCATATGCTACTGGCTATATATTTACAATGAGCCTTGCATTCACCCCCAGCCAAATATGTTAGCTTTCCTTCAGTGAATGTTTTTCTGAATTTGAATCTTTATGTATACTTTATACTTTGGACCTTTACAGAACTGCAACTATAGGAGTTGTTTTCTTTCTTCCAATTACTCCATGTAACATCTTATTTTCCATTAAATACATTTAAGGTCTCTTACCTGAAATTTTAAAGATGATTCACTCAGAACTGATGAGAAAAAGTCTTATTCTAGTCAAAATTACAGGCCTTTTCTTGAATTCACTGCAAGTAACATTTGATGTAAAAATAAGAGAACCCTCTTAAGCTTCACAGAGTCATAGAAGCGTTATTGGGAAGGGACCCATGGAGGTAATTTCACCCAGGCTCTGGCTTGGATTTGAATTTGTCTGAGGAAAATATTTTCTTTTTTATGTATGCCTTTATGTATCCAAAGTTATTATATAGAAAGACAAATTTAAAGCAGAAGTTTAGGACACTTTTCAATGATGTGTCAAAATAGTGAGGGCTCCATCTAGATTAAGGACAAAATTACTTAATCTAAAAAACTTTTAAGACCAAAAACTTCTTTTAAATTTTCTGAAAGCAAAAGTGATCCTGAGAATAGAGCATTTCTCATTTAGGTATTATTAAAGGGAAATATCAACTATTTAATTCAAAAATGTTAACTGTAATATAAAGTTATATTTTACAATGTAGCATTTCTATTACAGGGTAAATGTTTTGAAAGTAGAGTTTAAAACAAATGTTTTGAAAGAAATGGGTTTCTATGGTAGCATTTTATATAATCATTTTTTATAGAAATAATGCAAATATTCTTGATGAAGAACTATTCATTTTATATTTTGTCTCATCTAGCAGACATTTAGTGACTTTCATCAATTACTAGTGGCACAGAATTTATAGATAATGACAAGCGTCTCAAAACTGGAAACTCCACATTTTATGATGAGCTATTTTAATACATCTGTGTCTCCTTTTTCAGTTTTGTTTTTCTTTTTTTTTTTTGGTAGTCCTCTAAATAGATAGCTAGAAAAGTTAGAATATCTGCTTC
>WTXV02053708.1:0-11269 GCA_009823435.2 Nymphicus hollandicus | reverse complement strand
AATCATAGAATAGTTAGGGTTGGAAAGGACCTTAAGATCATCTAGTTCCAACCCCCCTGCCATGGGCAGGGACACCAAATAGGTATGTTTTAATGTTTAAAACTAATTCTAGATAACTGTTTTGTAGTTAACTTTTCCTTAGATGTTGCATACGCATGAAGGCCAAATACCTCTTCGTGCCAATTCTCTCTGAACCAGACCATCTGATCTACAATGCCTTCCAGAGAAGACAAAAGTGTTGGATGTAATTCTCGCTGCATGTGCATAATTCTGCTGCATCGCCACATCGGTGCAGTGGCTCTGATTGGCCCAGGATCTGAGGCAGAGTGGGACTGATTTCCAACTGAACTTGGCTGTTGTTGCCCAGAATCTGGAAAGTGGAAAATTAAGAAAAAAATAAAAATTACCTTTCATAAATTGATACATGCCTGCATGAAATGAACTGTTTGAGAAATTTGCTTTAGATTTGCATGAAGTATTAATCATGTATTACCTACTGAAATCAAGAAAATCTGCTTCTTACAAAGAAAACTACTTCCTAAAGCTAGAGCAATACAAACTCTCTTCAGAAACACACAGGAGGTGTAGCCTCAGCTTTTACACTATCAAGTCATGCTCTTGAAGTAACTAACACTGTTTCATATACAATCAAATAATTTAAACCATGGTTTTTTCCTCCCCTCCCTTCTGGGGAGATCTTTCACACATAATCAAAAAACAGATATGCTGGTGCCAACAACACACAAAGTGTCATAGAGCGTATCATTTAGTACATTTAGTACTAATTGCACAATTAGCACTAATTGTACATTTAGTACAATTGATTTCTTGCATTACAACTGCAGCAGACAGTGATTAAGCAGAGTTTTGCTTTATCACATGACCCCCCCACACACACTACTTCACACAACCCACCAACAGGGCACTAACTTGTGGCAGTGCCTGTAAGAAAAATATTCTACTGGTTATTACTGAATATGCATGTGGCAATACCAAGAATTTGGCACAGAAACCTCTGTTGCTGGGTATGAGTGTAGTGAAGTACCATGGTACGTGAGCATGTTCTCCTCCTTCACAGGAGCACCCAAACAAAAATAAGACACTAGTTTATTATTTATTTATAAGACACTTCAAAATTTGATGCAGGCATTTAGTTAACGATTCCCAAGTGAAAAGGGCAACTAAGTAAACAATGCAGTTTGTAACAAAGAATAGAGGACAGAAAGGAGAGTTGTTCCCAGTAGTTCTCCTGGAATTCCCAGGAAATCATCTAGGACAAAAGGACAATTAAATTCTGTGCAATCATTTGACATAACAATTCTAAGTAGGATTTTGTTTTGGAAAAAAAAAAAAAAGATCTTACTCCTGTACATAATTGTGCAAGTTGCTTCTGTTCTCCCCACCTCCCAGACATTCCTTCAAAGTCTAAACTGATTCTATTTCATGTAAACTGAAATGTTCATTTTACTTGAAGATTCACTGTAAAAAGTTATTATGGAAACACTGAAGTACAGATTATTCAAAGAAAGCAGCTTACCTCACTTGAGTTACATGAACTCATCTTTTGTTAAATTATTTCTAAAAGCTCGACTCCTTTGAAAAGGAACTGAATGTTGCATGGTTCATGCTTGTAATCAACATTAGCCTAGAACATCCTAGAAAACTATGATGCCTTTCTGTACTTGTAATCCAAGAATTTTCTACCTGTCCACCAATTCCTAAAGATAAAAATGCAGTAAAGAACATGTGCAAGCCAATAAGTAAGGTAATATGAGAACCAAGGAGATGAAACTCTTCTTCTTGGTGAGTATCTTATTCAAGAAAATTCAAGACAGCTCAAGCCATCTGTAGATTTAATTTTACAGAAACAAATGTAAGGGAAGTTTACCAAGAACTTTTTTTCTTAGACTTGCTAAATTGGTATCTTGGAATCTGTTTTCCCAGTAAAATCGGGTGAAACTCACACCAGTAAGTTACAAAGAGCCCAAACAATTTGATCATTATCAAGCTCACCGCTTTTGTAGCGCTCTCGTTGTTCTATCTTCAAGGTCAAATAGAGGGTCCTGATAGGGAAGTAGACAGCTTGGGGATAGACTCTTCCCACCTATTTGGAGATACACATATACATATTTCTCAGTTACAGAAAACCGATTATAGATCAGCTCAACACTCTGTAACTGAGTGCAATTCATAACTATCAGCTCCTTGGTTTAAGTAACAGCTTAGAGAAAGCTAGGAAATCTTTAGGTTTCAGTAACGGAAACAGAAACCTAAAGAGGATGAAACAATAGCTCCCTGTGCACATTGTTAGGGCATTACCTTTATCAGGGCTTCCAGATCATATTGCCTAATAAACCTGGAAACAGCCAGAGTACCAGCAGGGCCAGCTCAAAGATCTTACTCATGTAGATAATTGAAGAAAACCAGACATGATGACAGCAGTTAGTCTTTAAATTAGGCCACAATTCCCAGCAAGCCCTGTGACACTTGATAAGAAGGCCCATTAGAGAGTAACTTTACTCCACCCAATTATGGCACTTCATGTAAGGTTTTACCAATTTCACCCAAAAATGAAAGATTTTGTGGCTTCCATTAAAAAAAAAAAAAAAAACCAACAAAAACAACCAAACAAAACCCACAGCAAAACCTAGAGAGATCCTAACATTCAGCATCCCCTTTAAAATCTGTAGATCTCAGTCATCTAGTAACTGAAAGAAAGTACCATCCATGATAGAGCACATCTTCAGACATGACTAGAGGCATCTCCAGCTACAATTTTACTAAATCATGGATTCTTTCTCCATCCAAGTGGGTATGGTAAGAGGTAGAAATTTTGCAATGGCGTTTAACTGTTCAGTAATATGATATTTATGGCAGATTACTATCCTGACACACATATGCTTCATGCTGCAATTCAAGAGTAAATTGTTTGAAGATAATTCTAAGGTTTAGGTTCTAGTACTTCTTCAAACTAAGAGTTTTAAGTCAGTAACACAGAAAATTTTGTATTTTTTATTTTATATTCCCTCTATGGACCTTAAGTTTAAAGGCAAGATAAACAAAAACATCTGTGATGTTTATGAGCTCCAACTACAGTCAGACTTGTGAGTAGGCACTCACTTCTAAGAACTTTTGTACCCATGTCAACAAATAAAAAGTGTCTACAACTCATTGAAATAAGTTTCTTCTGTCTGCTGTCAGAAGACAGCCGAGCACAGTGTTGGTGTCAGACAATAGAAACCATATGCATCAGAGATTTTGCCTTAGCTACTTTGCTTTCTTAAGCTGTTTGAGTGCATGGTCCTTTCAAAGTTTCATTTTCATTTTATGTAGGGAAAGGGAAGGAAACATATGTATACAGATGCACAAACATATTTATCTAGATTTGTGTATCAATGCACATGCAAGCACATGGACATGTTCTCTCTCTACAAAAATACATTCTCGGAGCTCTGAACGAACAAAGATGAGAGATAGTGTAAAAGAAGCTGGCTATCACAGATTCATAGAATACCCTGAGTTGGAAGAGACCCACACAGATCATCAAGTCCATCTCAAAAATCAACAACACTGCTACTATGAGAAATTCAGCACAACAGTTGTCCTTTGCCAGTTTTCAGGAAACACTGGAGCATTGCACATAGAAGTGGCCCAGGGCACAGGCTATTGTAAGAGCTTCCTATATTCACCTGTACAGTAATGAACAAACATCAAAATGCTTCCAGGTTGTGCACAAACTAAAACAGAGTTGAAATCAGACCACAAACAGTTGACATCCCTGAAAACACGATGTTTGAACCCTGTTCACAGTAAGCAATAACAAAACACTACCTAAAAGCACATTAACAGAAAGATGTCACTTCTCCCTTAGCCCACAGACACGCTTAAACTAGCTTTATACTGAGATACCAATCTATGTTCTAATCTTAGATTCTGCCTCAGAGCAGACAGCAACAGGCAGTAAAAGCTTGAAATCCCAAAGCAAGATTAATCAAAACTCATCTGTCAGTTCAAAGGTACACATCCAGAAAGTCAGTTTCTTCATCTAACTCCCTATCCTTATTTGTCTAATCATTTGTCATGCTAAAACTTCAAGTGAAAATTTACAAAGCCCTTTACAAAGGTAATGATTTCTGATGGTGACAGACAGAGCCTTGGTTTCTTAAAATCAACTCTAGTAAAAACCAAAGCACTAATGAAATAGTTTGCCTTTTAGTCACTAAAAGCTAACACTTCTTTATCACTACTCTTACGCTACAAGCACTTAACTATGTGTTTCTAAATGTGTTCTATAATGTTCATCACAAAACCGCAGTAAATATGATTCCAGAGGGAAAGCTATAATGCCTCATGCACAGATGGCACAAAATTTAACTGGATTTAATTTCATTAAGTAACACGCACTATGTAATTTCAAATACTCTACTTACACACAGAAATCACAATTTTTTCACTCATCAACAGTTGCAAGCAATTGCTTGGTATGTTCTTATTTTGCTTTGAAAAATATGTGGATCTCACCTTGAAAACAGGTATTACAGACAATAAAAAAATTCATTATTATCTTTTGTACCTGACTAATGAGGTTCAGAAGGAGTTTGCCCTCTGAGCCAACCAGGCATGTCAGCAGCTGTGGAATCCAGGCCAACCACTGAATGGGTGGGACACCGATACAGTACTTGTCTACTGCATCTGCTAAGGTGTTCTTATCATCATCAAAACTCAGCAGCCAAAGAACCTACAAGGGAAAGAGGACATCTCAGCACTTAAATTCAAGACACAGCAATCATTATGTTGCACAAAAACCCATAGATATTTTATTAATAGGATTTTTTCCATTGGAAATAATATTTAAAGGATGCAATTTTTACATCCATTATTCCTAAGTGTAAGCGTACTACTTGCTATGAACCAAGACAGAAAATAACGAAAGAGCATGACTGCATTCCACAGATTGTTTGGGTTTTGCTTTGGGGGTGGGTGGGTAGAAAATGAGGCATGTTTATAGAATCTAAAATATGCTATTCAAATAAATTAGCTTCAATGCAAGAACTTGAGTATTTCTTTGGGTGTTTTTAATTATTTTAATGCCCACCCCAATAATACTTTTTTCAACAGTTTAATTTAAATGAAAATACATTAAGCACTGACTAAAAACTCACTAACAGTTATGCAACCAGAAAGGGAGAATAATAAACTTCAGAGTGGTACCGAGACCACCTTTAATCTAAAAAGAAAAATATTTTCTGTGTTTGTTTCCTGTTCAAAACAGATGGTCTCCCACAGCCTGTTACCATTTCTTACATTTCTTCATGGGAGAGATTAAATATCCCCAAACTGAGCTTGTTTTGGCTGAAATTTTGTTGAATTATGAGTAAAAAAATGACAGAAAAGGCTTATTTGGAATTATTTTCAATACTGAAGTAAAAGTTAATATGAATTATCCATAGTAATGATAAACAGACATAAAATTATGGTACTTTTTGAAGGACCAAAGGATGCCTTTCTGCAAGTATTTCACCACATTATATAGTACAAATGCTGGATGTAATTTGTCCCCTTTCTCCCAGAAAAGGTTCCATACTTAAATAAAACCCCAGATATCCCAATGAAGTAGAAAAACACAAGATGAGTTACATGCAGTGACCCAAGAGCAACCATATGCAGATTTTCTGCATAAATTAAAAACTTCTATCAGTAACTGGTACTTCTTTAATTGCACAAATCTGGCCAGGGAACATTACCTCAGCCTTTTCTGAAGGGGTGCAGTTCCAATTCTTTTTTTCAACATCTAGACCTTACCTTTGCTAAGTACTTTCTTGATTTGCTCTCGTTCTGATGACGACAGGCATGCAGGTAGCAAGTAATAGCAGAGACACCCAGGTGAAGCTGACGCTCTTTCACAAAGATATTCTCCAGGTAATCACCCCACATGGCCCATGCTTTCACGAGCACATCATGCATTTGCACAGCGGCAGAAAAAGCTTTGTTTGCTTCTTCAGACCTGCATCGTGACAAGAATGAGTATTAGTTTTATACTAACAAAAAGTTACTAAATTATGTAAGAGTCAGGTTTCTGATAGGGTACTCAATTACTTCCTTAATGATATTTTTACATTAAGTTCTCTAGTAAGGTCCCTTATGACTTTTTTGTCTTAGCTTTTCTTAAAGTTCAGCACCTATAAAAGTAAATGCTTCATAACAGGAACATTTTATAAGCATTTAAGATCTCCAGATACTCCCTGAAAAAACCTAAAAAACTTCAATGCATTACAATTGCAACCCAAGCAGTGATAGTGTGAGAAAGAAGAACAAATGGTAACACAAGAAGAGCAGCAGCAAATGTATGAAAAGAAGTGCTTCTCTGCTGAGCAAACCAGGAGTAGGAAAAGGCAAGATTGAAAGATGTTACATTACCCATCTTTTCATCTTACTTAACCATTCTCCCACCAAAGCCATGAAAGTATTTACAATCAACATGATCTGGAAAAAGTCATTTCCTCATCCCCACATCTTTAGGATTTTATTTTTCAACAGGAAAAGTGAAGAAATATGAAGGTTAATCATGTAGTTCTTGGTAACAAAAAGATTATTTGTTTGATACTTCTGAAGTCTTCTCCAGGTTTCCTCAAGTGTTCCTAGTCCAAGATTTGGCACAAGTCATCCCAATATATATACAGCCCTTAAATCCACGTAACTTTTCAGACATAACACTAAAGGATGAGAACACTACCACACACATTACTGAAATGAAGAACCTTTTAAAGCTTTCCAAGATCCATTACTACTAGAAAGTGCTTCATTTCTGCCTTACAGAATGAGCATTGAAATAAACCACACAAAAGTAATATAATGCTTGTTTGACTGATTTTTAGAAATTAACTGGAATATACTTTTTATATAAAAATATTAGCTTGGAGGATTATAGTGATAAATTAAAAAGACGAGCTATTGAGGCAAAACCACAAAAAGGAAAGCAACTTTGTCAAAGTTTCTATTATTTTCTATGTTATATTAATGTTACTGGCTTTCAGAGGCTTTCTGTACCGTAGATTGAGGTTCTGCAGTGAACTACCACAGCAGCAGCCTGATAGATGACTTTGTATCACTACCTCCCCTTTACAAAAAGGGGACTTTTCAGTCGGTTTTCTTTTCTCCTTCTCTACAATTCATCATTCTTGACAACTGAGCTGACTTTTTAAAAATGGTTTCTATCACCTTGCTCAGCAAATGGGCAGCGCAGGGGGATGCAAAGCAAAGGTGACCTTTAACTTCCACTTTAGCTGACACACAGGTAATCAGTAATCACACATTCTCAGGTTCAACGCTGCCATTGGTCCTAATTGTACCTTTCCTAAATTCCTGACCTCAACCGCAGCACTAAAAATGCCTGTATGGTTTTTTATAAGGTTAAGAAACTGTAAGTACATCAGAACCATGTTTTAAACACAAACCTTTATCCATTCTACCCTGAAAGAACCAATAGAGACAGTTTAACTGCCTTTTACTTTATCTGCATGAATTAAAAACAACTAAAAGACGAGGAGGGGGTAATCTTTCACCTCAACTGGAACTAAGCATGCTTATGGCCATAAGAAAAGTCCACTGCACTTTCCATCAAAGTAACTGCATTCTGCCTATTTAAAATTCTCTCTTGTAGCCACAGAAGAAGATATTCATCATTTCCCGACTTGAAATGCTGTGTGAGGTTGCACTGTACAGCTTAAAACCTGATGGATTTCATTCTGTAAGTGTCCACAATTGTAGTGGAAAAAGAATTATTCCACCCATACATAACATGTAGCACTACTGCCATTATATACCATGCATATTAAAAGCTGTTGGAATCCGAAAGGTTTTTTTGGCATCATCAAACAAAATTTGATTGCTGAAATATCTGTTTACTGAATTAAAGAGAGATGTTCTTCAAATAATAAAATGCCTGACAGCACAAAGCAAAAATATTACAGAAGTACATGTGTGAAAGCACGGCTTGCACCTCGGTGTTTAATTGATGCAATGCAAGATGTCTCCAAAGCACACCACATTAGTCTTCTCAATTCAATTATCTGCAATGAGTGTGGCATTGCCATATTGCACCACACACCGGATTTGTCTAAACACTTTGAACTATGTCACCACACATTTTCCTATGCCTTAACCAGTTGCAGCTACTGAAGGGATATATACAATGACAATGAAACAGAAGTGACAGAAACAAAGAGATAGGCTAATTTTGTTTAAGTAGCTGTAAGCTTATAGACTGATGTTTTTTCCTTGGTTTCATATAACATGTTTACATTAAAAACAATTAAAACAACCTCCTTTGTCAACTACACTAAGACATCAGTTAGACATCAGTTTGCTAAGTACTCACATAACCAGAGAGGGAAAATACTTAAAACATGTATCTTATGCTGCAAAGCGTTGGACAAGCCTGTTCTCCCTGCCTCTTCCCTTCTCACCCTTGAAATCAAAAACTTCTAAAAAAGAACTAGTGCAATGTTTGCTTTAACTAGTTCTTTCCTACAACACTTAGAAATATGAGCAGCCATTACATCTTCAAGCTGCAACGAACTCTCACCTGAACTTTTACTTTCTTATCCAGTTGTGACAAATTTTAGGCTGGTATAAACATATGGAACAAGTTTCCTGCTCAAATACGGTGTTGAAATACTTCAGCTGCGTTTTTCTCTGATGTGTGCAAGTGCCTCTTCCAGCCAACATACTTACTTGTTAATCTGTGCCAAGAACATTCCCTTCAATGCATAAAACTCAGCAGTCATCTCCTTGGTGAAGTACTTCAGATTGGTTGATTCAATAACTTCGAGACCCTGTTAAATATATAAGCTTTAGTGAGAAAACCCTTCTAAAATGGAAGGTTTTATTCAGATGAAAGTGCCATAAACCAAGAGCCAAAACATTCTCTTGAAATTTAAATAGCATGAGTTTCTAGTATTTAATTTTCATTTAAAAAAATCTGGACTGGCAACAATTTTAACTTTCCACTGGCCTATACAAAACTATTAGATGCTACAGACAACATTCATGAGGTGATGGGTTATCTTTTCCATCTTGTTCTTTTTTTATGTTATATTATTATATATATTATGTCATATTACATTATTACTATTAGGTCCCAGCTTGCTGACCTTGTAATCATATGGCAGTGGGTTTTGGCTACAGTCACATTTTTTCCTTTCCTTTTAACACATTCCATTTCACTTCAGGTTGCCAGCATCCATCGCTCATGAGTCAGACACTCAAAACTGACTTAGAGCTCCAGTTAGTCTTGCAATACTGTTGTTTCTTCCTATTGCAAATAACATATTTTTCAAAGTCTTTTCCATTTACCTATCTTGTAAGATTTCAAAAAACATATTTCCACTTTACTTTTATTCTGCTAATTTTTAATATAGTCACAGTATTCTGTTTAAAGAGGATAATGACTAGTTTTGACTAACAGTATTACTTAAGAGTATAACACTCCATACATGGGTTTAACATGGCCAGCAAAGTTCAGACCCTGTTCTGTATACAGGCAGTTTATTTAAATCTATGTATCTGATGGCCCTTGTAATCCTCCAAGTCCCAACAACAACTTCAGAGATAAAGCTACCATACCTGCATACATTCATTTTTGCCCATGACTCCAGCCAGCTGAAGATAACATTTAACTTGCTGGCGAATCTTCTGAAAGCAGTCCACAATGGGCACAGTTGGAATTGTATGAATGCGACTCAGTATATCCAGAGCTACGTTGACCAGCCCTTGTTTTCGAGCTATCTTTCCATACTGGATAATTGCTGATGCAGAAGCATGAACTCCCAACATAGCATTATTGGAACTAGGATCATGCTGAGAACTGTTTTCATATGCAGTTACAATGGCTAGAAATAGAACATGAGATGTCTGTCATTATAAATGAAATTATATATAAAACAATATCTTACACAGCAATACATATGAAATGATGACTTAAGATAATGAAACACTTAAATGGAAACTGAATGAAAACAAACACTTGGAAAAACACAACATTCCTGTAAATAACAAATTAAAAAAAAAATATAAAGAACTTATTTCAAACAATGTGTTGTCTGGAAAATTACATGATGAATGCATGCTGGACCAGGCAGTTTTACCCTGGTAATGATGTTGTCTCCACATGAAAATGCTGCTCCAGTGGGATAAATCATCTGACACAATAGGTAACCTGTTCCTCCAAGTCTTTACAACAGTCTTCATATCATGTAAGCTGTTGTTCCTCCCCAAATTAGTTGGTTGCAATCCTGCATTTATTTGGGCTGCTTCTTGAAGTTCAATTATCTGTTGTGCTGCCTAGAAAACATTAAACGATATAAATATCATAGAAGATAGTACAATGGCATATTTCACTCTTAGAGAAAGGTCGCTATGAATGATGCTACCTTTAAATGATTAAGTAAAGATAAAATTATTTATGCTGTCTCAGTGACCTGTCTATTCGCTGCTTAAATGACCTATAACTAACCTAATCATCAACACAGCAAAACAATCCGTGAGTTTAACTAGTCCTTGGTACTACTATTCCTTAATAGTATTTAGATGAAAATTCCCTAAACCTCTATTTTGAACTGCAAATGCTTCACAAGTTATTCTTCAAATGGTAGCGTTTTGCTTTTAAGAAAAAACAAGGCAAACCAAGTAATAACACACAAAGGAGAGAGTTTACTGGAATTTACACTTTCTCTTCATCTCCATCCTTTTCCCCCACACACATCTACATAAGACAACAGGTTAGAAATTAATTCTAGCGTATAGGTTTGAACTTATATCAACTCTCATCATAGAAAAGCACAAGTAAACATATATTCAGTCTGCTAAATACAAGAATCAAGTATAAATACTGACTTAAACAAAACTTAAGAGAACTTACTAGTATAAATTCCCTGCTCGTGCCCTGACTTCTTGATAGCAACTTCTCTCATAGAATGAATCACAGAACCATAGAATGGTTTGGGTTGGAAGCGATCTTAAAGCTCATCCAGTTCCAAACCCCTGCCACAGGCAGTGACACCTTCCACTAGACCAGGTTGCTCCAAGCCCCGTCCAACCTGGCCTTGAACACTGCGAGGAATGGGGCAGCCACAACCTCTCTCAGCAACCTGCTTCAATGCCTCACCATTTAAAGCCATTCCCTCTTGTCCAGCTACTACTTGCCTTTGTCCAAAGCCCCTCTCCAGATTTCTTGTCAGCCCCTTTAGGCACTGGAAGCTGCTCTAAGGTC
>WTXV02053703.1:5880-30631 GCA_009823435.2 Nymphicus hollandicus | reverse complement strand
GGAATAAAACCAAATCTTTCTGTTCTAGCAATACGATATATTCCTACGTCTCAAAAGCTTTTCCTAAAAACAAACATACCCTGACTAGGCTTGACTCCAACAAGACTGTGCTACATTATGATGACAAGGGAGCTGAGGAAACAGTAAATAAAGAGATGCTGCTGGCTTTTAAAAAAGAAGGGGAGATGTTTTCACCCTAATTTGTCAGTGGATTTGACAGGCTCAAGAACAAGTGGACATTATTGACAACTCCGTGAGACAAGAACTCAGAATGCCAAGTATATTTACCCTGACTTTCTGGATCCAAGAGTAAGGGTGTTTGTCCCTGGAAGTTTTGTCAGGCCCATGACACAGAGATGTCAGTTGTGAAGGGACAGGACCGCAGGGGAAACATTCTCTTCCTGTGGGCATTGAGCAGACCTCAGGAAAGTATCTGCTGCTGAACTCTTCCAGATGCCAAAGATGGAATTCAGGCTTGATTCCATAGCTCACCCTCGCCTTCTGTTTTAAGAGGAAAAGGGGACTCCCACAAAGATCCTCAATTACAAGATCAAACCATGCTCTGGCTGATGACAGAGTAAGGGAGGATATGGGGGGGGAATATATTCAAAGTTTACCTGTGTGGTAACTTTTTGTGGTTTTGCCAGGAATTACAAATACTGGTTTGGCCATGCACATGCTTTGCTCAAGAAGCTGGGAAGCTAGAAAGCATGCGTAATGATACGGGCTGCACACTGTACAGCAGGGAGACACTACTGGACAAAAAAACCCAGCACCAAAACCAAAGCATCTCACACAATGCCAAGTGCTCTGGAGCGATTTCTACCCTCCATAACTAGAACTAATATATTCACCTTTCACATTTTTCTACACAGTATTTTTTTCCCCAATATTTTTAGCTTCTGAACTACCAAAAATATTTTTTCATACTTTGTTATTTCCCCCAGTTTCGTGCAAATCTAAATGACCATTTCAAGAGGTTTGGGTTTTATTTTTCCACTTGAATTCTTTCTTAGGCCACACAGAACTTTCTCACAAAACAAGCTTTGGAAAATTACAGGATCAAAAGGAAAATTTTTAATCAAGTCATCCTGAGAGCACTGGAAATTAAGGCGGTTACATCCTACCCTTCCCTGGATCTTAGCTGTGAGCTCCTGAATGAATTCTCACGTGTCTGGTGAGAGCTGAGTGCCCCCACACATCTGTTTTCATGAAACTTGAGGGCACTTAACCTTGACACCCATGTTATCTGTCAAGTTTTGTGAAATAGGCCCCAAAAAAAAGTCACCAAAAAAAAGCAATGAATGAGCCTTTAGGATACTATGATAAAAAGAAAAACAATAAAAAAGAAAAATTATAAAAGTACATATATAGGTGATAAAATCAGTAAAGAAAAAAATCAATATTCTGAAAATTCAAAGTTCCATGTCAGTGGCTAAAATTATTTGACTGAAAAATTCCAGCCTTATTCTATAACACTAAACTTTATAAGTACAAATAAAGGGAAATTATTTGAAACCCTGGTTTTGCCCAGACATTCTTCAAACAGCGATATTTGAGTCACAAAAGCTGCGCAGTTTGCAGTGACAAGAAAATAGGTACATGAGGTTATAATCTACCTTTGTTCTACATGAGAAATTTCCATGGAAGATGGAGCTGCTGGCTATTTCCATCCTTTAATTAAGACACAGAGCAATTCTGTTTGGCCTGACGTACACTCAAGTACGGACACATAGTGTGTTACAAACAGTAAAGGGAAAAGCTTTCCTAAAATCCTCCAGAATGATACAGAAAGGAATACTCTGGTCCTGTCTGACCTACCAAGAGGTTTCATCTTAGTACTACAGGCCTGACTCTAAGAGCATCTGGAGATCTCAGGTCACCAGAGTCTTCGTCTCCTCTCAGCCCGGCTCCAGCTACAAGACTGAAAGCATCCAAGGTACAAGCAGTTCATTTGTTTTCACCTTTTTGCCATTTGCTACATGCAACTGCTTGTACTAAGCATAGAAAAGTCGGAACATCACACAAATGACTTGTGAAGTGCCAGCACTGGATAAATTACTGAGCCTGCCACCTGAACACAAAGCAGAGCTCCAGGGGTGAGGGCTACAAGATTATAAAGGCTGATGATGTATAAGTACAGAGAATGTTCGTCCGAATGCTTAATGATGTGCGTAACCTTACTTACACAGAGAAATCCTTTGAGTAGCACAGAAGTTGCAGCTGGGTCCCTGTCTAGCGTTTGCAATTCTTGGGCATCATCTTGCATTGTTAATTTTAACTACACTTTTGTGAAGTGATATCCATTGCAGTTCTAGTCCATTTAGCAAAGGAAAATTACATGCTACATCCAAGCTCTTTGGGACTGTTGCTCTGAGGGGTTTTTTTGGGGGTTTCTAGGAAGGAACAAATGGCTTATACACAGGGTGCAGTGATTAGGCCTTAAAATGGAAAAACATGCAGGTCCCCAAGTTCCAGTGCAGCACATGAAGCTGCTTCTGTCTGCTTGGCAAGTGGCTGAGACCACCTGCATTCCTCCAATTGCCTCTGAGTTGATGATGAAGGTGACAGACAGCCTAGATCTGCTGGGACATTGCATGGTCACGTGTATGCTGCTGTAACACAGGACCCTGCCTAAAGAAGTGCTGCTGAAAAGCGATTTATCTCCTTCCTCCTCTTACAGCAAGCTTATCTATAATGTTTATGAAGGAGATAGCACACACAGTTCCATCCAAGCGATGGCACTCCACAGGCTGCAGAGTTTGACTTCCTGACAAGAAACCACTTGTCTCAGATGTGCCCAGCCAAAGAGTAAGTCCTTTAGACACTGACCAGGTAACAGAGCAAAAAATGCTGAGTATAGTTACCAGGAGAACCACTGAGGAAAAAAAGCAGTAATGAAGTTAAACTGGACATTTTGAAACTTCTATACCTGTCTTCTTTGGAGTTCAGGTGAAGGAGGTGAAGAAGTAAGCCAGTGCTTCATGAGTTCAGTGCAGTACATAACTTTCTGTGAGGAGGTGAGTACTTATCCTTTCTTCCAGGTGACTATCTAACCTATGTATTTGCACGTTTAACCAAAAACTTCTACATTTTAGGACCAGGCCTTAATTTTCTCAACTTTACCTAAGTGAGCATAACTAAATTAATACAACTTATGATTTCCTCTGGTGGCCATATTCTGGTATGTTGCTCTTTATTTGACAGGGACTACTTTAAATCTGTATGCATAACCCCAGCACAACTCATGCAAGGCCCTTTGACATCCAGCAACAGTTTTGTTTGTCTCCTCACCTTGACTGTCCCACATTCTTTATTCCTTCCTAAATTTCCCTCTGCACTACTTCATTCTTTGACCTTTGTCACTGCATTAGTTCTGGGAGATTCACTTTTCAGAATGAAACAAACAACGAGAAAATAATTTACTTGGAGACAATGGAAAATATTTAGCCTTTTTATGTAACTTTCTTTTCTAGTGCAGGGGGTTTGGGGTGAGTTTTTTGTTCACTTTGGTTTTTATACTAATTAAAGGCACCTCACAAAGTCAGTTTTACTCTGAAAAAAGTGAAAATAAAACTTTGGCATTTACAAAAGAAC
Organism: Nymphicus hollandicus; assembly: GCA_009823435.2. NCBI lineage: Eukaryota > Metazoa > Chordata > Aves > Psittaciformes > Cacatuidae > Nymphicus > Nymphicus hollandicus. The sequence goes on along the minus strand of WTXV02053703.1, from coordinate 27,034 downwards.
CATTTTATTATTATTAAAAAAATAAAATAAAATCTTTAAGTAGAGTTTTTCAACTTTTCCCCTTGCATCTGAAAGTATGGGATACATTTTTCTCTTTGGAAAAACACATTTTTGGAAAAAAGATGGAATATTTCTTTTAGGAAGGAGTGTTAAGATCCTTCCCATATGACCAGAGCATACTGTAAAGCCAAAACAGGCTAACAAGAGCAGCAGACAAGAGTTGGAGATACACACCTCTATAGCTCTAGGCTTAAAATGCTCATTGTACAGCATACGGACATCACGGCCCACCAGCTACGGGAGCACCATCCTGTCTCCTTGGAAGCTACAGCAAGAAAAGGGTTTCTGACGAGGAAGACTCTGGTTAATGATCACCTCTGGGGGCAACATCCAGAGGAAAATAACAGCTGTAAGAACAGCCTGATGGGTTCCACGGGGCTTTTTACAGAGATAAGCAGATAGATAAGTGTTCCTGCCCTCCCCAGTAAGCAGGGTAGGAAAAGGTCCTGGAGATTAACTGATAAACTTTACTTTGGTGGAATTTAAAACAAGCCTCTACGAAAACGCCTAAAATGTACTAAAGCAAGAACATGTCAATTTTGCAACTGTCACACATCTCAAAAAAGGTGGCATTTAATTAAAGACAACTGCTCTACTCCAGAAAATCTTAACTTCCAACTCACTTGGGTATCAGAGAGGAAAAATATTAAGGAAGGTGCTTAGAAATGTGAGAGTAAAACACAACTCTGCATTTATTATTACCGTTGTCATTCAATCTTCTGTTCTTTGAGCATTTGGGCTTGGCAATATTGCTTCCCCGATGGGCAGAACTGCTCATTAATATATGTGATACATCTGCTTCTCCATGTTGTACAGTGCAAGCAAAATCAATCCTGGTTGTGAGTTTGAGCTTGGAGCTCAAATAGAGACAACAGTACAATAAAAACTATATCTGACAGTACTCTAAGCCCAATTCCCCATTTCATAAAAAAAATATGCTGTGAGATGATTAAGATGTGGCCTCTTCTTCCATTCATATCTGCTGGAGTTTCACACACAAACAGAAAAGTTTTCAACCCAAAATTCCACACCTGGTATCCTGGCTTTGCTCTGCAACTGGAACTAACACATGATCATTGATTTCAGCAGTTTGCAAACACTTTTGCTTCACTCAGGATGCTTCACTACTGGTGTGGGCTATTATCCTGCACTGACAACTATGACGTGGTGTGCCGCTGCTTCATCACACAGTCAACAGTACCTCCTGGCCTAATGTGCATCCACTTCAAAACACCACAACTGCTTTTCCAGTATGTTAGTAAAATTATACTTAAGTTATTCCAATACCCAGCAAAGTAAGAGATGACTCTTTTCCAGATGCCTTGGTTATTTCGATACCTCAGGTCTGCCAGTGTAACAATTTAGCTGAATGGATTCACCGGGACAAAAAAAAAAAGGAACATCTTTAGTAATACTGCTGCATCAGTTATCTGGTGCTTGTAAACCTGCCTTCCCGACCTCTTGACAACAAGGGAAATCAGACATTTTCACAGCAGTGGAAGAACTTATACAATTCTGTTTTATGTAGAACTCCACTTTAGGCCCTAAGGAACTGCTTTTTCATTTTATCGTTGCCCTTTTCTCTTCACCCTGACCCGCCTCTGTATTCCCAAGTTGCTCAGCCTTTATCTCTGCGTATAGAGGGCAAAAGCCTGCTATTCGGTGTGTTATTCTGAAGTGGAATTCCTGCCACATGAAAACTCGAACATCACTACGGACTGACAACGTCTCCCTGGAATATCATTACTGAGCACTCACTTACACAGTCAAATGCACTAAATGATGTGTGCTCTGCAGATGACAGAGAAAATAAAGAAAGGTCAATAATTAAATTTTTAAAAGCCTGCAGTGTACAGGTTACCATCTGTGTGTTAAAGGTTGCAAAATCTTTCAGCAGTGGGTTACTGTTACTGGTAAAATACCTTCAACACATGTATGTGTAAAGCCATAAGGTCAAACACGTTACACACAGCTGCTGGCATGCCAAAACCAGAATAAAGCCACTAGAATTTCAGGGCAACACGTATACAAGGGTTTGAGTGAACTTCTTTACGCTTAATGTTTTAAAATCAAAAGGGCCTAAAACACATCAATCCTGGGAACAATATTTACATGGAAAGTTAGTTTACCTGTCTATTTACCTAAATATCCATTGGGTTTCTTGTGTTTATACCGTAGGTGGATACTACTAGCATTGATAGATCTAGGTCTTCTTAAAATGTCACATATTAAATACTTAGCTGGGAAGGAAACCTAAAATCAAACCAGCAGCAACCAATCTCTCACTCCAGTGGGCTCTGGATTCCAGAAGCCTATACAGACTCCATGTCCTGACCATGGGGTCAAGCTGAGATACAGCAGATCTTCACAAGCCTCCACTGGATTCACTCCTGCACTCATTTAATTCTGCAGTTTCTGGTCTTGAACCCCATACAAACCACCACACACTCCAGTCAACATGTAAGCATGCAGTAGAAACATCATGACCCAGTGTCATCAGTCATTCCTTTTACACAAATAGGATCCTAAATACCAACTGATTGTTAAAAGGACACTTACCAAGGTTTATTAAGTACATACAACATAAATCCATTTGGCATGTAATTAATTCAAAATTACATGAGCACTAAATGTGCAATTAACTCTGCAAGGAATGTTTAGGCCTTTAGCTGGCATTTACAAAGGAAGCTACAAGTTTATTAGCTAGCAATTTATTGCTAAAATACTGGCAATTCATGAGTATGTTGATTGAAATCTAACTTACTATCACTATATTGTTATAGGGCAATTAAGGATCTAAACAACCCTTTCAAGTAAATTAAGAAACAATGGAAGTTTTATGCATTAATAAGAATGCTGTTAACCACAACACTAACAAGTCTTTTACTAATGCCCAACAGGTGTGTTCATCCCCAGCTGTGAAGAACCCTTTCCAATGCACTCAAAACACTTCTGCAACATGTTTCTAACCTTCAACAAGATATTAGGGATCTGCAGGCAAAATCCCATCACTATTGCCAGAAAAATATAACGTAGGACATTGTGCAGAAGGTTTCAGCCTGAAAGCCACATTTTAGAGGCTCTTCAAGTCAAAACCATGAGAGGTCAGCACACATGCTCATGAAGAATGGAGCAAAACCAAGAAAGGGTGCTACTGATCCCTTCACCTGGGAACTTGTCCTCTTGGGCCCACAACTAGCCAGCATGGAAGAGCACGCTCCCACACTTACTGCTCAATATGTTCTCCTGTTCCTACCATCCTGGCGCTCAGATACATCAGGCGCGTTAGCACTTAACTCCAAGCTGGTACGGAGGTGCCCTCAGCAGCCCAGGAGCCTACGTAACAGAATGGTCTTTGAGGCTCTTTTGTTTCCTTAAGAATCATCGTCAACAACAGAACTCCAGCTCGAAAGGGAAACATTAGTTTACAAATTGCTAAGTTTGGATTCAGGCCCAAGCTTCATGGCCTGGAGCTCTTCTTATGATGAACTAAATACTGAATCTGAGAATCCACAAATTTCTTGTAAATACATACTTACTATGAACTTGGAGACTAACCCCATAGTCCAACTCTATTACTCAAGTATATATACTATCCTGGCAGGACATCTAGTTTATGATTACTCCTTTATCTCTGGAAAACATCGTCTGTCCATAGCAATGTCAACAGACAGCCATCTGCAGCACATATTTTGCTTCCACTTATAACCTCCACCCTGTGATTCTTTTCATGTAAACTAATAACTAGCTCCCATGCGCCAGTACTTTATTGCAGTTGGGTCACTGCACCCATTCTCTGCTGTAGTTATTGCATACCCCAGGTTTCATTTATAGAAGCCAGTTCAAGCAAAATGAAGAAATGACAACAGAGAAGCTGCTCCCTTGCATCAGGCCTAGGCAAAGTGGTGATTTGCCATCTGAGATTGCAGTAGCATCGTTCTTTGTCTTGCTTTTCCCCCAGCATGAAATTTTGTGTTATCAGTGAAAATTAATCCCTCTGCATTTTGCAGAAGAGCAAAAGGTTAGAAGGAACCACAGAAAAAGGGAAAAGACAAACTGTTCCAGGATTATCTTTTAGGGTCAGGATCTTTTAGAAGATTGAGACATCAGATAAAGCAAAATAAAAATAGAGATGGAAAAAAATATCACTCCAACTGATAATCAAGATAAATCATATGTCCCTAAGATACAGATCAGTTCGTTGGCATGCTCCTTTGCCTCACTGAGACCCTCCTAGCCGGATCAGGCAACAAACATCTCAAGGCACCTCACAAGTTGCTCAAGAGCAATCAGTGCACACATCACTCCACGGATAGGCTTCACCACCTCTGCAGCACATTTGTGGCCCTCTGTAGTGTGTATTACCCATAACACTGTGTTTCCCACACACTATTACATTTTTTTGCAGCAACAAAACAACTGCATTTGGAAAGCCACGGATGTGCTGTTTCACTTGACAAACTATACTACAGGTTGAGTTGCAATTACCCTTTCTGGTTCCATTGCTTGGTCAAGTGCTGACCACCTGATAGTGTCCTGCAAAAGGATCCACGGATGCACAGGATTTAAACCTGCAGAGGACAGAACTGGCGCTGAAGGCTTTGAGCAGAGAATGGTGAGACTGGAATAACTGCACTTAAAAACTTGATGTGCATCCTCCCCTCCCACAGAAATCCATGATTAAATCCAACACTGAGGAAAACCGAGACAAAAGAGGTGAGGAAATGTGTTTCTTGATTTTTAGTAATTTCTTTACATTTCAGTATTTTGGGGGAGGTTTGCTTGGGTTTTTTTAAGGAGCTTCACCTTTTGCCCTGTTCAGGGAACTGAGAGTTAAATGTACCTTACAGAATCCAAGGGCTCTAGCAACCGTTAGTGTTTCTTTTGAGAAAATCTGAATGCAAATGTTACAGGTGACATTACTTTGAAGTTCTATTATTAGTTCTCCAGTAGATGTTTAATGACATCAGAAAACATTATCCAAGGCAATACAATTAAGCTTACTCTAAAATCCCTGAACAAAAGATGTCCAGGACTGAGCACACATGCCTGGGATAGAGTAAACTGTCAGATCCCCATGCTTTGCTATGTGTTGGAGGGGGTTGATTCTGAGCAGAATCAGTTCTAAACTTCCTTAAACCCCACTGCGGACACCACCATTGTCTGACTGGCTGTTCAGCTCATGCATGCATTAGCATCGCTCAATTTTTATAGTACAAACTAGCAGTTACCAAGCTAACTTAATAACCAGACACCCCAGATAATAAGAGTCAGCAGAGAGAGGCTATGCTGGTGCCTTACAAACGATAGGATTATATACTGTGAACCACAGAGTGCTTTCCCTGGCCAGGACTCTGAATTGGAGATTCTGGAGCAGACCAGTGGGAGACACAGACTGTGGTACCGTCCTAGCAATTTCTAGTTCCTATTTAAATACCATCTTGCTTGTTTACATTGGATTTACAGTGTAAAATGACATTCAAGCACATGAGACATTGGGAGAGAGGTTTAATCTTGGGGTGCCGCTGATATTCTTCTCAGGGTCTGTATCATGGTTTGAGTAGCTGTACACCAGGACAAATAGTCTGTGCTGAGCTTTTGTTTTACATATTAATGCTCCTAATTTACATGCAACCTTCATCCGATCTTGGCCAGGCCCTATTTTCTCAACCTCCACCTGTTCCTAAGCCACAGGGCATTTGTCTCCAGCCGAGATTGATAGAACAGTGGGGGAAGAGTTGATGGGGGAGTTCCATGGAGATGCCTAACCCCAGTAGATGTCGAAGAGGGGTTTATATGCACAAATATATTCAGGAACAACAACAAGGGAGCAGGATTTACTGGTGCCTGCCACCGAGCCCTGAGTTATGATGAGGACTGTGTCAGTTGAGCTATTTTCAACGTTCTTTTGTTTAGGGTTGATGAGAAGTGCAGTCTGAACTGTGCAGCTCCCACTGGCAGCCTGATAAATACAGGCACAGCAGCTTTGTTGATTGTCCTCCTCTCCTACCCCTTTCACTCCCTCTCCTTAAAAATGCATTTTCAAAACTGCTCCATTTATTCTGTAGTCAGGCCACCAAAGGAAATCAGAATTTACTGAAGGCTTTTAGTTTTCATAAGGTTACTTAGGGAATGTAGGAGGAAAAAAAAATCCCTTGGGAAAATCTCATCCAAAAAACCCGAAACAAAACCCAAACCCCACAGTGCATTCAGAGAGAAAAAAGATGAAATACAAACATTAGGCCTGAATATACCAACATGCCACTAAATAAAAATAATCCTTAGAGCTTACACAGAGCTTTTTGATGCTGCAAAGCAAACATTAACCAATTAGTTAAAGCTAAAACACAAGCGTTAAGGTCAGCTACGTGCTAAGCTGCTGCACTGTAAATCTGAACTAAGTCCATAGATTTAAATCATCGTGCTCTGGATTTCCAGCAGCACGTCTGGCAGCAAAGGTGGCCAACTGGTTAAATGCAAAAGATGTTCTAAACTTTCACAAGCCACTTTCTACATGCATGTAACATGCTGTGCACCACTAGGACTTGATTGCATGGCTACATACATTTCTTCCAGAGACATTCAGATATCCAGGACCAGTTTTCCACTGCCTTTTTTTTTTAACCCTGAATTTTATTGTGAATAATACCTCTGGAATTTGATCTTACATACACAAATTCTTAAGTAACTACTGATGCTTTCAGAGTATCCACTGCATCATCCCTGTTGTCCTCAGCAGCTCTTTGGAGCAAGCAATATCTTTGAAGCTCAAAGCTTAGTAGAGCCAGGAAAAGAAAAAACAAACCTCCAAAGCAGCTTACTGAACTTCCAAGTTTTCCAGCTTTAAAACAAACATGCTTCTATCTCTTTAAATCTGCTTCCTCATAACCACAAACATGTATGTTTTTCATAAAGCTCTGGAAATTGTACTGGACCCAAGGGAAGGTGCCAAGTGGAAACCCTGATATCTTGAGATTAGAACTCTACTAGTCCTGAGGTACAATGTGCTGTTTGTAACAATTATAATAATACACCTGTACTACCATTGTCAGTGTGGAGTAGCCACATGGGGTCTCATTAGTATTGTATTAGGACTGCATGGGGAAACAGATAATGGCCCATAATGAAAAATGCCAAATTTTCTATATAATAAAAATGAACTTGATTAATGAAAATCACTTTCAGGGAAAGAGTTACAGCGTTGTTAGAAATAAAAAATGATGTATTAATCCGACACTCTTACAGATGGTCCCAACCTCCTGACAACTGCTATTCATTTGAGATGCTATTAGCATGCATAATTATGCTAATTAAGTTGTAATTAAGCACCAATTCTTCAGAGGGCTTTTTTTGTCTATCATTTAATACAACTCAGCTTCAAAGAGTGCTTAAAGCTTTACACAGTGTTTCATGAGAAAGGGGTTCCCAAGTTTCCTAGTAAAGATTCAGCAGCTGAGCTGTGGAATAGGGCCTGTAATCTTTGTTTTGGTTAAAGGGAAACCAGTAAATTGAAGCAGGGTCTGCCAATTGTTGATAAAATAATTAACACTTTCTGCTAAAATAGCACAGTTCATACTGGGACAATTATGAAAAGGAGAAAAATGGTATAATTATCAATGGAGCCAACACCAGTGGCCTATTATGGCTGCTACCCCCTAATTTGAAAAAAATAATTCATTGAAAAGTAGATTCCCGTAAATAATAATAATGGTCCTGATTCAGATACTCTTACTCATACTGTGCATAGTCCTTCTTTCCAAGACTACTCCTGCAGGCCTCATTTAAATAACAGGGCAAATTGCATCAGCTCAATTTATATTGATCGGAAGATCAATTTAATTAAACCAGGGCCAATCTCAGTGTGAACACTCCTGCTTCATTTTGACTTACACCAGTTCCCAATTGATCAAGGATTTGATCTAGTAAAGGAGTGTAGACAAAGCCACTCTTATTTCAGGATTTCCAGTGGTTTAATGCAACTTTCCTGTTTAAACAACGTTAAATCAGATGCAAAAATAATAATCCTGTTTGACAGCTCATTTCTAACATTTCTGTTCAAACATTTGTTAAAATGAGGGAAACTCTTAAAAGCAAGCAGAAATCGAAGCCTCTGTTTGCAGTTGCTGGCAAATCCTCTCCTCCTTTTTGGAACGGGACCGAGCTGCATCGTGAAAGCCATATTCTTGCAGTTTCCCATCTGCCTTGCTCTAGCACAGTAGATACGTGCTCCTATTTGGGCAAAACTCTACTGCCACATTAAGCCAAAGGAAGATTCTTATTTTTAACTGATTCAGCTGATTTCTTGTCTTGTGAGCAGAGCTGAAATGGCAAACAGCTCCATAAAAAAACAGAAGACGACTTGTGATAAAAATATTAAACTATGTACTGTACGTGCAAGTTGACATTGTGACTATCCAGGCTTGGCCAATTTCCTGGGACCCAAACATTTGGCTCTAATCTTCATTTAAAGAGGCTACAGGACCAAATCATTTTGCTTTCTCTTACTACAGATCCCATCCCAAACATTAAACGCATTGCCAATAAACCCTAAAGCAATGTATTATTTGCCTCACATGGAATACTACACGATATATATAAAGGCATATAAATGTTTTTTTTAAAAAGTAAATGGGGAACATGCACTGTAAAATCAAAAGTCTCTGCACTAATCTTCGGATAAACACAACTGGTTGCTGTTAAGAAAATGGCCCAGAGGGGATTATCTAAAATACTGTTATGCTGCTGACAACTTGGCTGTCTCTTCTTTTATTATTTTATTATATTCTTATTTAGTGCTCTGTTCTATCATCTGCTGTAATTTCAGATTGGTCTTTATTTCTCAGTTAATTCAAGTTCTCAAGCCCTGGCAAGGTCGTTTGGCTCACATTTCAATTAAAGATGTAAAAAGTAGAAAAGCCCAATTTTTCTGACTGGGATGTTTTTAACAAATTTTAGCAAATTGGAGGCAGAGGGTTTGACTTTCTTTCTGAAAACTAACAATGACATTTTAAAATCAGGCTGGACTGCTTTGAACACAACTGATAAACTCTTCTTAGCCAGATGCCAACTAGAAATCCCTTGAACAATGTCTGGAGCCAAACTATCAGATTCTTGTATGAAAAAGTTCATAAGCAAAATGTGCATGATTTCCATATGTATTTTTCCATTCCCATATATGCAGTCTTTGTAGGGTCATCCACAGACTGAACCTTGTTGCAAGTTGCTTACAAATACAGGCACACAAGTGGTAAGTCTAACATTATCCCCTGTGTCATTACTTTTCTTCAAAAGTAAATACAGGTGCTTAAAATGACTATAGGAAAAGCCATTGAGAGAGCAGAATATGGGCATGCTCAGCGGTTTAGCCCTAATTATTCCATTTTGCTAAACAAATATCTACTAAAAAACTCCAACTAATTCATTCTACGAAGGATAGGCACAGTGAAGTCACAATCTCAAGTCTGCAATCCCATATTCAGTATGGTCTGAGTATCTTTCATTGTAAGGCATCAAGAGAATTTACATTGTGCTTACAAAAGCCGTCCTCTGGCAGAAAACCCAGCATCTGTATCCTTCAAAGTTTTTTTCCTACCAGGACAATATCTCAGGATCTGTCCCAGAATGCTTTGTTCAACTTTCATCCATGTAATCATGTTCCTGGCTTTGCACTGGTGGCATTGACTTCCTATCACAGTGTAATTATATCAAAGAGGATACGTGGGATTTCTTACACTTTCCTCATTCCTCTGAAGCTCATTAGCACTAACCAACGTATTGCAGCAGGAATCCTGTTGTACAAACATCCCAATCTCAGACAATCAGTGCTTCCTCAAAGGGCTGTGTGACACCAGCTTGCTGCACAGCTGCCTGGCCTTCAGACAGTCATGAACAACATGAACTCCAAATTCTCTCCTGCCAGACAACTACAGCATCATGATTCCCTGTAAAGGTAATTCAGTGAGTCTTAACAAGGTGGCTATTGGGGAGCACCACCACCTGAACTTTAAAACCTTTGGCAAGGCTCCAACAGAGTTTATTGCCTCCTTGTGCAAAGCACTGAGAGCACACAAACAGGCACCAAGCCTGGCACTGCACACCACATTGGAATGACACGCTCGAACAGGAAGCATACCAAGTCTGCCTAGTGAGACCTCCACCAGTAAGGATTAGAGCCAAAGAAGTCTTACCACGTGCTTGTCTGCACCTTTAGACACATGTATTATTTCAGCAATGGGTTAAGTAAATAACTTACATCATCTACAAAAGAAAGGACATAAAATACATGATACGTACCCAAATGGAATATAATGGGGCTCTTCATTAGGGACTGCAGTGATAGGACAAGGGATAGTGGGTTTAAACTTAGAGAGGGGAAGTTTAAATTAGATATAAGGAAGAAGCTCTTCCCTGTGAGGGTGGTGAGGCACTGGCACAGGGTGCCCAAAAAAGTGGTGAGTGCTCCATCCTGGCAGTGTTCAAAGGCCAGGTTGGACAGAGCCTTGGGAGATAATGGACTAGGGTGTGGCATTCCTGTTCATGGCAGGTAGGTTGGAACTAGATGACCTTAAGGTACTTTCCAACCCAAACCATTCTATGATTCTATGATAATATAGCAGATAACGTTTGAAAGCTTTTAATTCAAAATACTTTGTGCATTTACTTTTAGTCTGCCGTATGTCAGCTATATTGACAACCACCCAAACTACAAGAAGCTAGTTCAAAGACAACAAATACAGGTTGCTCTTTCAATACAGATTGTATTAAAGCAATCATGTGTTCTCTGAATGTCAACCAGCCACTGAATATTGGCAAAAAGCAATTTATTTAATAGCAAGGTTAATTGAAATATCATTGAAAACTGGTTTCTATCGTACAATCGAAATTAGTGGCTTTACCTGAAAAATCCAATTGGCATTGAAAAAGGTTGCTAGCTGATCATAAAATGATGAGAAGACTGGTAGCTGAATGAGTAAAATCATGTACAGGGAAAGAGAACATGAGACATTAGGGTGAACTGTTGAACATGAATATTCTCTGCTGCAAGAAAATGATAATAATTGAGACAATCACGAACTTAGCAAAAATGTTAGAAAACCATAGGAGATTTTAGATTCCCAAACCTGGGAAAAAATATATCTGCAATTTAGCAATCTCAGTGAACAAAATGTAGCAGACTCATAGTCGCATGGGATGAGCTGCCTTGTCTGTCTTCCCTTGCTGGTGAGTACTGGACTTGTTTCCAATGTTGTTGGTATGATCCAGACATTATCTATATTCTTACACTATAATAAAAGTTTCCAAAAACAAGATCTTAAAAGAATGGTACAAATTTGAAGTTTGTAACAAAATCTGAAACTAACAGATATTTTTCTTCTAGTATTCTGCGTACATACACGAAAACAGTCTCTAATACAAGTCTGATCCAAGCACCAAGGTAAATGGCAGTCTTTCCATTGTCCTCACTGGGGTTTAGATGAGGCCTATAGTGTCCATTTTTTCCTGGTTTAGGCAGGAACAGAAAAGATTCTTGATCCATTGCATAATTCTGACCTCCAAACTCGATCAGAAAATTAAGCAGTATATAAAAAATATCAAAGTCTAAGTCTAACTCCTGTCTCAAACAGAAGTAAAAATGGGATTCCGTGTAACCTGTTTACCCATCCTCCCTGAAAGAATCTTCCCTTGACTGTACTTGATGAAAAACAAAACCACAACTCCATTGGCTTTCTTTGAAGAACAAACAGAAAATAACCCAGAGGCTGCTTCCCTCCCTCCCCACCAGTGCAAGAAAAGCAGTAAGAAATGATCTTTTGTTTTATAGCAAACTTAAAAAGCATCACAGCCCATATTGCACAGACTGTGACACCTTCAAATCAGGCCTCAGCAGTAGTAAACTCCTATGAAGAAGACATAAAAGAATGTGAGTTGAGAAGGAAAGTTTGTAGGCATTCCTTACACCGAAATTTTGTCCCCATGTAGTAGAAATCTGAAGTAATTAAAAGTGATTAAATTTTAGAAACCAAAGAATGCAATGCTTTTGAGTGACTCATTTTGGGCTTGCCAGACTCCTGCAGAAGACACTTGGGATTATTTTTGAAGAATAAACACTGCTGTCCCTATTGTCAGGGTCTATCATAGCACTGACATTTGGCTCTTTCTCATAGGGGAGAATTTCTTCCACTAATGCACCGTGTTTATTGTAAAACACAGAATAGGTAACATGAATATTCACTTTGAGCAAAACAACAGCCCTGATGCTGTTTTGCTTTTCATTCCTACCTCTTCAATAAGATTAACACTCATCCACTGGAAAGTTTATTCACAGTTAAGCCAGAATGAATTTTGCTCATTCAGAGCAATATGCCCTGAATACAAATAAAGCCCTTAAACTTTTTGATTAATGTTATTTCATGCTCCCAGGACACTGGGACAGCATCACATGAGGAGCTGGGAAAATCCTGGTAAAACTAGAACATATGTTACTGTAAAGAACAGAAATGTACACACCAGGGAAAGAAGTATCGGAATTACCCCCAGAAAAATGCTTTTGCTCACACCTCTTCTAGGACAGGTTCTCTCAAGGACACTTGCTACAAAAGCAACCAGTCTACTTTACATTTCCAGAGCAATGGTATTTCTACCACCTTTTCTGATAGGCTGCATATATAAGCTTTCGACACAAAGTCATCCCATTGCTGTTTTCTCTCATCAGTGCCCTCCTGCTTCAGCAGTCATGAAGTATCTGAACAACCCTCAAGGAATCCAAAGACAAGCTTTGTTCAGGACTGAGCATAGTCAGGCTTTTATGGTACCAATCAATACCTTCAGTGGACTCCTTTAGTTCACTCACTGCTTGATGAGTTTGGCAGTTGTGCACTGTTAAGCTAATGGTTAAGCATATCATTTTTGCAGCTTGCATTCAGAAAGCACTCTTGGGTAGTTTGAGCTCTGAGAATCAGGATTACTAATTCTTGCATTGTTCATCTGCCTTTTTGTCTGATTCTGAGTTAATTACTTCAAATCTACAGCTTCAGTCTGTACACCTACACAACAGGACCACTGAGAACCATGGCAAATGACCACTTTTTTAATCAAATCTCAGTGGGTTTAACCTATAATACTGACAAATACTAGTAATTCTTTTTTACCAAATAAAATAATATCTTGATGCTATCCCTTTTAATGGATATTCCTTACCTGAGAGCTTTGTTTTCTAATTAAATTCAAAGAACTAAATGTGTTTTCCTTTTTTTAGGAGACCATTCAAAACTTTATAATCCTCAGCCACACAAAGGCATAGCAGCTCCACTAGGTTTCCAAAGCAGACATCTAGATTCTTATTTTCTTCAGTTATATTTGCACACCAAATAGGAAAAAGAAACCTCATTAAACACCGCTAAGGGACCCTGACGAAGGAAAGGAGTCAATTGAGTGATCCACGCAGAAAGCTCCTAACCATGCCTGCCACTTGACCTAGAATTAACAGAACTGCCAAGTTTAAGAGTAAAGTTCCCTCACTGCAAAAAAGGAGGAGGGGGAAATCTCTACCCTTCTTTTCTTAGTCACTCCTTCAAGGAAAATCCTGAAGCCAGAATAAAGTTTGCACAGGGTTTTAGTTACAGTTAATGTATAAGCCAGCAATGTTTACTCAATATTATATAGGCTTTGCAACACACCACGGCAGTAAATTAGCTTGATATATTAGCTCTGTGCTGAGAAAATGAGACTGTCTCCAAGATCTGTAAAGCACTGCAAGTATTTCCCCTATGGTACAAAGATGAGTTCAGGTCACAGCAATAAAATCTAGGCCAACGTGATGTGTTGCACACAGAAGAAAAACAAGCTCTAGGATCCTTGCTGCCCTCACGTACACATATGGAAAACATCCACTGACCACCACAGTGGCAACACTTGCCAATCATAAGGACAGGGGCTTTTTCTTCTTGTTTTCACCCCTATTCCCATCTCAAGAGAGTTTTCTATGGAGAAAAACAGATGTATCCTTCTTGTTCTTTATCTTCCTTCTGACTTTCCTTAAAGATAATTTACTCCTGAAATAAAAGGAGAATTAAGGACAGTAAGATAATTTCAAGCACATTTTGATTCCTTGGCTGTGTCTTTCCACCACAAGTTGCTTAGAACAGACGTTTTGCTCATCACCAATGCTTCCACTCTCATCCTTGCTTACAGGTAAACAACAAAATGGGGCTGAGAAGTCAGGGTCTTTGCGCAGGTTTCTCATGCGAATGCAGACATCCTGGCACTGTGTACCAGCTGCCTGCTACAGGGAGACCCTCTAGAAGTGATAAAGCTATTCAGCTATTTCCATGTTCTGTTCTTCTGTATACCCACTTGCAAGATGGAAAAGTAATAGTTCTTCCATGCTAAGGAAGGAACTGTTTTGCTCAAGAATGCTAAGAAGCTTAAAATAGAAGCATTTGTAAAGAGTTTTGTGTTCAATAACAGCCAAGTACTCTTAGCAAAGCTACAATTTGAAGTATGTCCCTATTTGCAGACAAAGACCCTTGAATTACCTTCTTTTTTCACGCTTGTGACTTGTCATTTAGGAGTAAAGTGATGAATGAAGAAACAGCTAGCTGTTCATTTAAAATCCAAGACCTTGGACTGAAGTCACTTATCTCTACAGTTTAACCAGAAGAAAGAAAACACTATAACCAAATCAAACACCAGTCATGTGATCCTCACTATTGTACAACGATAACAGAGCAAACAAATAATATATCTGGAAGGACATACAAGCACTTCAGCTTCCAGGAGGTAAACTCCACATTTTGCTAAACTGATATCTTTTCCATTGGTGGACTGTCACTGAAACTGTGAAAACTAAGCACAGAATTAAACTACTTGACTGCCAGCTTGGGAATTTTTAATTACTTCTCCAAATCAGATGGCATAAATCCACACTAGAATATGGGTAGGTGAATTCTACATTTGACAGCTGATGAGCATTTTCATACATTCTGAAGTACTGTATATATTATCTCACGAGCCTAGCATCCTGAGGGAAAAGTATGTGCAGTACTGGTATTTAAGACTACCGTCGAAACATACAACCTTTACAGCAACAGCACTATCCTCAGCAAAAGCATACAACGTTTTGATTGTATCATATTGAAAGCTATTGTCAGCAAGGTTGTAATAGCTCCCATTTGACTACAGAACTCAAAATGTCTATCTGCTGAACAAACAAATGCTGCTGGATGCTTCCACATTCACGCAGATAGAACTTACTAAATCCTAGCATAGCATTATCCAGGTTTCACTGAAGTTTGGTGATTTGAACAGGTGATGAACAACTTCAGTCAAAAGGCTCTACCCTTTTGCTCATACTTTAAAATCATGGTTTTATCATGACTTTTTAAATTTGATTTAAACTTAACCCACTCTTCACCTTCTGCTTTATATGCTTTATTCATTTATTGAAAAATATCTGTGCGTGATTTGTTAGAATGTAGATGCTGCAATGTGAATATCAGAGCTGGTTAAGTGTGGGCATTTTTTAAATGTTAAAAATGGGATTTTTTCTTGTAGTAAGAAAACTAAACTGTGGAACTAAAACCAGAAAAAAACAGAAAATAAAACATTTGGGTTTGTTTTATAGTTTTCTAGTGAAAAAAATATTTAGAAAAACATCTCCACTGATGGCAACAAGCATTGCTATAAAATAACTCAATACTCAGCATAACATTAGGACACCATGGTCAATTAGCACAAGCTAGCTATGCTGTCCTATACTAAAGTCAGGATTAATTCATTGTCCTGGTACCACACCTGGTACAGTCATGACAGGAATTCCAGGAACTCTCATGGAGATTTTGGAAATGGCAAAGGATTCCAGCAATCACTGCAAGACCAGGATTTGTCTGGGCACAACTTTGGTTCCCACTGAAGTCAATGGCTGGTAGGGACACTCCTCTTCTCAGATGAATAGCTTTGCAAACAGAAGTTGAGATGACTATGACTCAGACAGTTCTGAGTATTAGATACATGTGGATCTTGTTAATGATAGCAAATAAGTCTTGATGGCTAAAACCATGTGTCGTCAGGTCTTACTAGCATATGAAACAGTTTCATCTTGCACTGGAATCTGGGATACCATTCTTTCCATAGACTGACCCTGAGCAGTGTTTCTCTTTTTGGTACTATTTGTACACCTGTCCCAGTCAAAATTTATTGCCTAGTCATTATTTTAAACCATCAGCATTGCTCAGTAAGAGGGTTAAAACCCATTAGCACAATATAAATAGTACCAGTGCTAACAGCCTCCTATCTTTTTCATCAGCAGAGGCGATATCAGATCTACTAGTTTAGGCAAATAGGGGTTATTGAGGAAAAATAAGCTCCTGGCCTAAAACAGGACATCAATGCTTAAGCAAATAAATTTAGAGCTCAAGGAGGAGACAGTGAGGGATGACTAGAACATTAGCTAAACATCCCAGAAATGGTCACCTAAAACTGCACTGGAGGGTGTATTTTTTTCCTGACAAGGCTTACCATGACAGCACTAATCTAATAGATGCCAAGTGTACTCCCTTACAGATCATGCATGGAAAGCTTCTATTTGCTTGGGTATTATAAGCTGATCTTAACCAAGTCTTCGTCACAAATCACAAGGTAGAGCAGAGGTAAGTAAACTTACCTTCTCCATTCAAAGTTGCTGAGAAAATCTGACCACATCTAGTGAGTAAATCTCACTAGCACAAAGCCAAGAGGCATTTAAAAAAAGGAGAAGTCAGGAAAGACATGAAAAATAAATAAATAAATAAATATATCCAAATATATATGCAACTAGGAAAAAACTAGTATGTGGTAGTAGGAAAACTAACAGAAAATAAAAACCAAAATGCAAAACAAAGTAGTTACCAACATTTTTTTGCAGTTCTGGGATGTTCAGTATTTGAGTTCAGTTGATCACACCACGTTACAAGGTCCATAAAACTTGTTTCTGCAAAGTTTGCTACACACCGGTTACTCAAAAATATATGGAGAGTTTTGTACAAAATTGCATGCTGGCATAGGAGAGCAGCAAGTCTTCTCAAGTCTTGCAGTTGCCATTCACTGTTGGAACTTATATAGATGGAATGGGAACAGCAAATTCACACTTGCGTTTTCACGTGCATTATTTTTGTATGAAAATAAGCTGTAGCTTAACTCCTCCTTTAAAGGGCACCATACATGCCCACACAGGACATCAGTGTGATACGTCCTGCCTTCACCCCTGAAATTACCACAATAACTCCTTCATATAGGCAAATCCACAGAATTACCTCCTTAGTGATACGTGTAGATGGTCCAAGCAGACTAGGTCGAATTCTTCACTTCTTGCAATTAATGGCAAAATTCCTGCAGACATCAATGACTGTGCAAGAGCCCTTGTTTTGCTAATGAGAGGATTCATCTCTATAGGATAAAAAAAAAATGCTCCATTCCTATTGAAATCAACAGGATTGGAAAACATTCAACATGCTCCAGCCATCCTGGCCCTTCCTACAGTACCACCCTCAATTCATTTTTTTCTTGATGTATAGCCATCCACACACACAACTACAGCTAGTAGCATTTCTTAATAAATGGATCTTTACTCACTAAGAGATAGGCTAAAGGAATAGCACATTTATTTGTTTCTCTCTAAGCTATAAACACCCCAGGGAAAACCTTTATTTCACTTGTATGCCAGTGGGCTGGTTAGATACTCACAGGTTAGCACTCCATATCTTGTTCTCACATCTGCCCTCTGCAGTCTTCATGAAACCTGGACAACAGTCCAGATCCAGAAGAGGAAATGCAGTTGCCTCTTTTCTATCTTTCAATGCAGCTGCCATGCACATTTTAACACCTAGTTCACTACGGGTTTGGAGAAAGTAAGATGATGTACATCTCCATTAACTGCAGCATAGCTCTACATACTTCTAAGTTCACATTTATATGGTGCTAGTATCCAGGGACCTCTGAAAGGCCTCTCTCCAGCTCTAAAACTAACCTCAAGTATTTAGGGAGATGCTATTGGAAATAGCTTTTCCATTTGATTAAGTCTCTTCTGTTCTACAGTTACTCTGAAGTGTTCATAAAAGCTGAGATTTGCAGAATATTGATATTACATTTATGCAATCATAAATGCATTCTCTGGTTCTAAACTACGTTTTTCCTTGACTTTATAAATAAAAATAATAATTTATTGAATGACTGTGGCTTCTATGTTTACAACTAATCTTACATATACCATTCAGGGCAAGGTTCAATTATTTGTTAACCTATTTTTACCTGCTTTATGTACTTTTTTAATTTATACTTTGAGTCAGGCTACCAAAGAGTATATTTGAGAAGGCAGATACTGCAAGGGCAAAGACTACTAAAAAAAAATGACATTAAGTTTAACATCCTTTTAGGGGACCTGCTTAATTAAAAGTGGCCTTTGTTCCATGAGGTTGAATAAAATATCATTTCAATGGAGTACTTGGGGAAACTTTCCCTGCCTGTGACAGTGCTGCCAAAATCTAATTAGAGATTCATCTAGTCATATATATCAATGTTATTGTCTGTCAGGCAGCCACAATGTATCACAGTTAAGTGGATTTTTAACTGTCTAAATCAGTCTGTCTAAACAACATAAAATAGGAAACAAATCACAAGACCAGTTAAAATCATGGAAGTGACACGTATTTATTATAAAATACCACTTGTTGTATTAATCGGTTTAATGGCACAGAGATGGAGCCAGGTGTGTCAGAGCAGTGATTTTCTGCACAAGAAGATGATGTTAGTGCTAATATAAGAGACAACACTCTCCAGCCTTTATAACTAATAGGACACAATAGGCTTTGCTGTGTTTCATCAACATCCCAGCATGGTTTTAAGGGGCAGTAGCTGTCACAGTACCAGGCCTTCTGATGTGTTACAAAACAGTCTTAGAAAGCATCATACACACATTACAGTGCCAGCCAGACTTCATCTCAGCCATGGAAGAAACCATTTTTCCTGCAGGAGAAAGTTGTGTGCCAAGTCTCTTCAAAGAACCCTGTGAACAGAACCACCAGTGCAGGATGATTCCAAAACAGTACCTTTATTTTAAACCTTTTTATTCTCGACTTTCCAATCTTTAAATTTTTAACTAGTATTTCCTTTTTAAAGTTATGCTTTAATCACCTTGGCTGTTCAAAAATAATCTGTGCCCTCTACATCATCTCTAGGGGAGATTCTTTACCACTTCTTCCCTAGCAAAGAGATGAAGCTGATAAGACACTGATGGAGACCAGAAATGAACTTCCTGCTCCCTGCGATAAGAAGAAACAGCACAGCCTCCCAGCTGAGGCTGCTGCCCCTGGGAAGCAAGCAGAGGAGCTCAGGCCAGCGTGGGTGCTTTCCAGCATTGGCCACAAGGCAAGGCCTGGCATTGCTCAGCTCTTCTGCATCCACCCCTCAGGTTTTGGGGTTTGGTTTTGGTTTGCTGTTTGTTCTTTCTTCAGATAAGTGGGGTTCCCCTCCCTTCCCCCCCCCACCCCCAATATCCTTGTGCTCTTTTATTTGTTCATTTCGTTCTTCTATGAGGTTGAAACCACTTTACATTATGCTTGCACAGTGCTATGCACAAGGGAGATTAATCTATGCCTGTAACACCTATGCAGCAGCATGTTATCACTGTAATTTTCTGTCACATGTATGTTGTTGACTGAACTATTTTTTTCCTCTTTATAAATAAACATTTTTTTGATACTGAAAAGTTTCAATACTGAAAGCTTTTTAGAAAGGGATACTTATATATATCCATGAACCAGTATTCACTGACCAGCCCCGTTGCTACTCTAAGGAATGGTATATGCTGCACTAGTACTGCAAATACCACTGACTCACACATAAAGACCATCTGCAGGAGAAACCCACGGGCAGCCAACCACCTAAGGCTGAGGCTGCCAGTCATTGACACAGTGTTTCTCTCAAACAGTCACAGCAAGGAAGGATTTTGGTTCCTGAAACTGAAAACTAAGTGGTTATCGTGGCTGGAAAGGCTGTATTTTAAAGGAACACATTCATTCTTATGCAATGACATGTCATGAATTTTGCATGAGGCATAGCACTTGGTGTCAGAAATTATATCAGCTCCTGCTAGGGGGACAATGATACATATGTTTGTACAAAACACATAATATGTTTTATTTAAAGTGTGCCATAAATATTTTTGCCCTGAAGCAGAGTTTAAAATGAGCTCCGTAAGGTGTCATAACAAAATCTATGTTCAGAAAGTAGAAAGAGGTGCACCTATTCCTAAATGTCTAACTTCATCTGAAAAAAAATTGCTGGATATTCACTGATAAAGCTGCCACTCCATTCTGAGATGGCTGATACTAATAGTAAAACATACAAGGCCACATTTTCTGTCATGGCTCACAATTTATGCATCAAACCTTTTCTCTCTTAAGCGCCTGAAGACAGCAGCGCACTGAGAAAAGCACAAATCACACCACACATTACAGAGGCATGACATTCATTGCTATCCAGTGTGAGCAAAATAAAATCAGTAGCCTGGTCTACAAGGAAAGAGGGTTCTGGAAGCAGCGACCTCGAACACATTGGCAGGTCCCACTACCTACCCACCCAGACGGCCCTTGCTCTTTGCTGTACGTGGGCCAGACCCAGCCATAGATAATCGGTGTCTCAAGAGGAATGGTCCTCAGAGCAAGGCACCTCTCCTCTGCTCATTCCTGCCTTCAAGAACCTACTGCAATTGTATTTATGGCCTTAGCCAAGCAGATAATGGGGAACGTGGATCCTGGAACAGTGCTCAATGATGAGGCACAGAATATGAAGACAACTTGTGGATCTCTATCTTTACTGCAGATTTGTTCAGCAGAAATTATTAGAAAGAGCAATTCAACCACTGAGACATCACATCTACTTGTAGTAGATCACTGGTTGAGCAAGGAGAATGTGTTGCTTTCTTCAGCTCTGGGGTGAGATTTGAATTTGTATGGGTGTACACACACAAGTACACACATTCAATGAGCAAAGCAGGAAACAAAGCCAGAATAGCTCGAGGCAGCCTGGAGTTGCACTCCATTTAACACTAAGTCACTCTTAA